>JBBYHM010395749.1:0-13902 GCA_038381775.1 Adansonia rubrostipa | reverse complement strand
GTATGCAAGAAAAGGTTTCGTTCCACCATTTTCCTTATAATCAAAGTTCATCAATGAAATGAGACAAACATGGATACTCATAATAATCTTCATTCTTTTTGTGATTAGAACTACAATCATGTTCTCTTTATTGTGATACACGATATTGATGCCTTGAATTTGGAAGAAAAGCTTTCTTTCCACCATTTTCCTTATAATCAAAGTTTATCAGTGAAATGAAAGAAACTCGGGTACCCATAATAATCTCCATTGTTTTTGTTATTGGCACTACAACTATGTTCTCCACATTAGGATACAAGATATTGATGCTTTGGATTTGCAAAAAAACCTTTTCTTTGTACCATTTTCCTTATAACCAAAGTTCATCCTAGAAAAGAGACAAACTTAGATACTCATAATAAGCTCTATTCTTTTTCTTATTGGCACTACAATCATGTTCTCCACATTGGGATACATGATGTTGATGCTTTGAATTTGGAAGAAAAGCTTTTCTTTCCACCATTTTCTTAAGAGTCAAAGCTCATCCGCAAAATGAGACAAACTTGGATACTTATAATAATCTCCATTCTTTTTGCTATTGGCGCTACAATTATGTTCTCCTCATTAGGATACACGATATTGATGCTTCCAATTTGCAAAAAAATTTTTCTTTCCACCATTTTCCTTATTATCAAAGTTCATCCATGAAATGAGATAAACTTGGATGCTCATAATAATCTCCTCTCTTTATCTTATTAGCACTACAATCATGTTCTCCATGTTAGGATACACGATGTTGATTCTTTGGATGACAAGAAAAGCTTTTCTTTCAACCATTTTCCTTATAATCAAAGTTTATTCGTGAGAAGAGGCAAACTTGGATGCTTATAACAATCTCTATTTTTTTGTTATTGGCACTACAACCATGTTCTCCACATTACGATACATGATATTGATGTTTTGGATTTGCAAGAATTGCTTTCTTTCCACCATTTTCGTTATAATCAAAGTTCATCCGTGAAATGAGACAAACTTCGGTAGTCATAATAATCTCTATTTTTTTGTTGTTGGCACTACAATTATGTTCCCTTCATTGGGATACACGATATTGATGCTTTGGATTTGCAAGAAAAGCTTTTCTTTCCACCATTTTCCTTATAATCAAAGTTCATCTGTGAAATGAGACAAACTTGGATACTCATAATAATCTCCATTGTTTTTGTTATTGGCACTAAAATCATGTTCTACTCTTTGGGATGCACGATATTGATGCTTTTGATTTGCAAGAAAGGCTTTTCTTTCCACTATTTTCCTCAAAATTAAAGTTTATCAGTTAAATGAAACAGCGTTGGACACTCACGATAATCTCTATTTTTATTGTTATTAGCGGTACAATCATGTTCTTTTTTTTAGGATACACGATATTAATGGTTCTGATTTGCGAGAAAGGATTTCTTTCCATCATTTTCCTTATAATCAAAGCTCATCTATGAAATGAGACAAAGTTAGATATTCGAAACAATCTCTATTCATTTTGTTAGTGGCACTACAATCCTATTCTCCACTTGGGATACATGATATTGATGCTTGGATTTGCAAGAAAAACTTTTTTTTTCCACCATCTTCCTTGCAATCAAAGTTCATCCGTGAAATGATATATACTTGGGTGCACATAATAATCTCTGTTGTTTTTGTTATTGGCACTACAATCATGTTATTGGGATACACAAAATTGATGCTTTGGATTTGCAGGAAAAGCTTTTCTTTCCACCATTTTCCTTCTATAATCAAAGTTCATATATGAAATTTGAAAAACTTGGATACTCATAATAATCTCCATGCTTTTTGTTATTGGCACTACAATCATGTTTATTTTTTGGGATGCACGATATTGATGCTTTCAATTTTCAAGAAAGACATTTCTTTACCCCATTTTCTTTAGAATCGAAGTTCATCGGTGATATGAAACAACATTGGATGCTCATAATAATCTCCATTCTTTTTGTTAATGGCAGTACAATCATGTTCTCCTCTTTGGGATACACGATATTAATTGTTTTGATTTGAAAGAAAGGTTTTCCTTCCACCATTTTCCTTATAATCAAAGTTCATCTGCGTAATGAGACAAACTCTGATACTCATAATAATCTCTATTCTTTTTGTTACTGGCACTACAATCATGTTTTCTCTATTGGGATTCATGATATTGATGCTTTGGATTTGCAAGAAAAGCTTTTATTTCCACCATTTTCCTTAGAATCAAAGTTCATCCGTGAAATAAGACAAACTTAGATACTCGTAATAATCTTCGTTCATTTTGTTAGGGGCACTACAATCCTGTTCTCCACTTAGGATGCATGATATTGATGCTTTGATTTGCAAAAAAACCTTTCTTTCCACCATTTTTCTCACAATCAAAGTTCATCTGTGAAATGAGACAAACTTCGATACTTATAATAACCTCTACTCTTTTTGTTATTGGCACTACAATCATGTTCTTTACATTCGGATACATGATATTGATGCTTTGGATTTGGAAAGAAAAAGCATTTTCTTGACCATTTTCCTCATAATCAAACTTCATCCATGAGATGGGACAAACTTGGATACTTATAATAATCTCCATTCTTTTTGTTATTGGCACTACAATCTTGTTTTCTACATTGGGATACACGATATCAATGTATTGGATTTGCAGGAAAAGCATTCTTTCCACCATTTTCCTTATAATCAAGGTTCGTCCGTGAAATAAGTTAAACTTGGATACACACAATAATCTCTGTTCTTATTATTACTGGCACTACAATTCTCCTCAGTGGGATACATGGTGTTGATGCTTTGGATTTGCAAGAAAAGCTTTTCTTTCCACCGTTTTCCTTATAATTAAAGTTTATCCGTGAAATAAGACAAACTTGGATACTCATAACAATCTCTATTCTTTTTGTTATTGGCACTACAATCATGTTTTTCCCATTGCGATACATGATATTGATGCTTTGGATTTGCAAGAAAAGCTTTTCTTCCACCATTTTCCCTATAATCAAAGTTTATCCATGAAATGAGACAAAGTTAGATACTCGTAATAATCTTCGTTCATTTTGTTAGGGGCGTTACAATCCTATTCTCCACTTGGGATACATGATATTGATGCTTTGGATTTGCAAGAAAAACTTTTTTTCCACCATTTTCCTCATAATCAAAATTTGTCTGTGAAATGAGACAAACTTGGATACTCATACTAATCTTCTTTTTTCCTCTTATTGGCCCTACAATCATGTTCTCCTCATTGGGATACACGATATTGATGCTTCCGATTTGCAAGAAAATTTTTCTTTCCACCATTTTTCTTATTATCAAAGTTCATCCATGAAATGAAACAAACTTGGATACTTATAATAATCTCCTCTCTTTATCTTATTAGCACTACAATCATGTTCTCCATGTTGGGATACACGATGTTGATGCTTTGGATTTACAAGAAAAGCTTCTCTTTTAACCATTTTCCTTATAATCAAAGTTTATTCGTGAGAAGAAGCAAACTTGGATACTCATAACAATCTCCATTCTTTTTGTTATTGGCACTACAACCATGTTCTCCACATTACGATACATGATATTGATGCTTTGGATTTGCAAGAAAAACTTTCTTTTCGCCATTTTCCTCATAATCAAAGTTCATCCGTGAAATGAGACAAACTTCGATACTCATAATAATCTCCATTCTTTTTGTTGTTGGCACTACAATTATGTTCTGCTCATTGGGATACACAAAATTGATGCTTTGGATTTGCAAGAAAAGCTTTTGTTTCCACCATTTTCCTTATAATCAAAGTTCATTTGCGAAATGAGACAAAGTTGGATACTCATAATAATCTCCATTGCTTTTGTTATTGGCACCACAATCATGTTCTACTCTTTGTGATGCACGATATTAATGCTTTCGATTTGCAAGAAAGGCTTTTCTTTCCACCATTTTCTTCAAAATCAAATTTCATCAGTGAAATGAAATAGCATTGGATACTCATAATAATCTCCATTTTTTTATTATTGGTGGTGCAATCATGTTCTCTTTTTTGGGATACACGATATTGATGGTTCTGATTTGCAAGAGAGGATTTCTTTCCACCATTTTCCTTATAATCAAAGCTCATCTGTGAAATGAGAGAAAGATAGATATTCGAAATAATCTCCATTTCTTTTGTTAGCGGCACTACAATCCTGTTCTCCATTTGGGATACATGATATTGATGCTTTGGATTTGCAAGAAAAACTTTTCTTTCCACTATTTTCCTTGCAATCAAAGTTCATCCGTGAAATGAGATATACTTGGATGCACATAATAATCTCTGTTCTTTTTACTACTGGCACTACAATCATGTTCTCCTCATTGGGATACACAGTGTTGATGCTTTGGTTTTGCAAGAAAAGCTTTTTCTTCTACCATTTTTCTTATAATCAATGTTTATCCATGAAATGAGACATACTTGGATACTTATGACAATCTCTATTCTTTTTGTTGTTGGCACTACAATCATGTTCTATCCATTGGGATACACGATATTGATGCCTTGGATTTGCAGGAAAAGCTTTCTTTCCACCACTTTACTCGGAATCGAAGTTCAACCATGAAATGAGACAAACTCGAATATTCAAAATAATCTCCATTCTTTTCATTATTGGTGCTAGAATCAAGTTCTTCTCTTTGGGATACATGATATTGTTGCTTCTGATTTGCAGGAAAGGCTTTCTTTCCACCATTTTCCTTACAATCAAAGTTTATCCACAAAATGAGATAAACTTGGATACTCAAAATAATCTCCATTTTTTTTTTGTTATTGGCGCTATAATCATATTCTCCACATTGGGATTCACGATAATGATGCTTGGGATTTGCAAGAAAAGCTTTTTTTTCCACCATTTTCCTTATAATCAAAGTTTATCTATGAAATGTGACAAACTTGGATGCCCATAACAATCTCTATTCTTTTTCTCATTGGCATTGGAATCATGTTCTCCATAACGCGATACACGATATTGATGCCTTGGATTTGCAAGAAAAGCTTTTCTTTCCACCATTTTCCTTTTAATCAAAGTTCATTCGAGAAAGGAGACAACTTGGATACTCATTATAATCTCTATTCTTTTTTTTATTGACACGACAATCATGTTCTCCATATTGGGATACATGATATTGATGCCTTTGATTTGCAGGAAGAGCTTCTTTCCACCATTTTCCTCATAACCAAGGTTCATCCATGAAATAAGACAAACTTGGATACTCATAACAATCTCCATTCTTTTTGTTATTGGCACAACAATCATGTTCTCCGTATTAGGATACATGATATTGATGCTTTGGATTTGTAAGGAAAGCTTTCTTTCCACCATTTTCCTTATAGTCAAAGTTCATCCTTGAAATGAAACAAACTTGGATACTCATAATAATATCTATTTCTTTTTTTATTGGCGCGACATATGTTCTCCACATTGGGATACATGATATTAATGCTTTGAATTTGCAAGAAGAGCTTGTTTTCCACTATTTTCCTCGTAATCAAAGTTCATCCATGAAATGAGACAAACTTGGATACTCACAACAATCTCTATTCTTTTTGTTATTGGCATGACAATCATGTTCTCCATATTGGGATACAAGATATTGATACTTTGGATTTGCAAGAAGTGCTTTCTTTCCACCATTTTCCTCATAATTAAAGTTAATCCATGGAATGAGACAAACTTGGATGCTCATAACAATCTCCATTCTTTTTGTTATTGGCATGACAATCATGGTCCCCACATTAGGATACACGAAATTGATGCTTTGGAGTTGCAAGAAAAGCATTTCATTCCTCCATTTTCCATGTCATTAATGTTCTCTTATGAAATGGGACAAACTTCGATACTCATAATAATCTCCATTCCTTTTCTTATTGTCACTACAATAATGTTCCTCACATTGGGATACATGATATTGATGCTTTGGATTTGCAAGAAAAGCTTTCTTTCCACCATTTTCCTTATAGTAAAAGTTTATCCATGAATTGAGGCAAACTTGGATATGCAAAACAATATCTATTCTTTTTGTTATTGGCTTGACAATAATGTTCTTCACATTAGGATAAGTGATATTGATGCTTCGGATTTGCGGGAAAAGATTTCTTTCCACCATTTTCCTTATAATCAAACTTCATCAATGAAATGAGACAAAGTTGGATACCCAAAACAATCTCTATTCTTTTTGTCATTGGCATAGCAATCATGTTCTCCATAATGGGATACACGATATTGATGCTTTGGATTTGCAAGAAAAGCTTTTCTTTCCACCACTTTCCTTATAATCGAAGCTCATCCTAGAAATGAGACAGACTTTGATACTCATAATAATCTCTATTCCATTTCCCAGTGGCACCATAATCATGTTCTCCACATTGGGATACACGATATTGATGGTTTGGATTTGCAAAAAAAGCTTTCTTTCCACCATTTTCCTTATAATCAAAGTTCATCCATGAAATGAGACAAGCTTGGATACCTAACACAATCTCCATTCTTTTTGTCATTGGCATTGCAATCATGTTCTCCATAATGGCATACACGATATTGATGCCTTGGATTTGCAAGAAAAGCTTTTCTTTCCACCATTTTCCTTATAATCAAAGTTCATCCGAGAAATGAGACAAACTTGGATACTCATGATAATCTTCATTCTTTTTGTTACTGGCATGACAATCATGTTCTTTATATTGGGATACACGATATTGATGCTTTGGATTTGGAAGAAAAGCTTTCTTTCCAACATTTTCCTTATTGTCAAAGTTTATCCGCGAAATGAGATAAACTTGGATGCACATAATAATATCTATTCTTTTTTTTATTGGCTCGGCAATAATGTTTTCCACTTTGGGATACACGATATTAATGCTTTGGATTTGCAAGAAGAGCTTTCTTTCCACTATTTTCCTCATAATCAAAGTTCATTCGTAAAATGAGACAAACTTTGATACTCATAACAATCTCTATTCTTTTTGTTATTGGCATGACAATAATGTTCTCTACATTGGGATACATGTTATTACTGCTTTGGATTTGCAAGAAAAGCTTTCTTTCCACCATATTCCTTATACTCAAAGTTTATCCATGAAATGTGACAAACTTGGATGCCCATAACAATCTCCATTCTTTTTGTTATTGGCATTGTAGTCATGTTCTCCATAATGGGATACATGATATTGATGCTTTGGATTTGGAAGAAAAGCATTTCTTTCCTCCATTTTCCTTTTAATCAAAATTCATTCGAGAAATGAGACAAACCTGGATACCCATAACAATCTCCATTCTTTTTGTTATTGGCTTGCATTCATGTTCTCCACATTGGGATACATGATATTGACGCTTTGCATTTCCAGGAAAAGCTTTCTTTCCTTCATTTTCCTTCTAATCAAAGTTCATCCATGAGATGAGACAAACTTGGATACTTATAATAATCTCCATTCTTTTTGTTATTGGCACGACAATCAAGATCTCCACATCAGGATACACGATATTGATGCTTTGGATTTACAAGAAGAGCTTTTTTTCCACCATTTTCCTCATAATAAACTTCATCCTTGAAATGAAACAAACTTGGATACACATAACAATCTCCATTCTTTTTGTTATTGGCACAACAATCATGTTCTCCTCATTGGGATACATGATATTGATGCTTTTGATTTGCAAGAAAAGCTTTATTTCTACCATTTTTTGTATAGTCAAAGTTTATCCATGAAATGAGACAAACTTGGATACTCATTATAATATCTATTCTTTTTGTTATTGGCATGACAATCATGTTCTCCATATTGGGATACACGATATTGATGCTTTGGACTTACATGAAAAGCTTTCTTTCCACCATTTTTCGTATAATCAAACTTCATCCGTGAAGTGAAACAGACATGGATGCACATAATAATCTCCATTCTTTTTGTTATTGGCATGACAATAATGTTCTCCACATTGGGATACACAATATTGATGCTTTGGATTTGCAAGAAAGCTTTCTTTCCACCATTTTCCTCATGGTCAAAGTTTATTCATGAAGTGAGACAAACTTGGATACTTATTATAATATCTGTTCTTTTTGTTATTGGCACGACAATAATTGTTCTTCACATTGGGATACATGATATTGATGCTTTGGATTTGCAGGAAGTGCTTTCTTTCCACCATGATCCTTATAATCAAAGTTTATCTGAGAAAAGAGATACTCATAACAATCTCCATTCTTTTAGTTATTGGCATGACAATCATGTTCTGCACATTAGGATACACACTATTGATGCTTTGGATTTGCAAGAATAGTTTTCTTTCCACCATTTTCCCTATGACCAAAGTTCATTTATGAAATGAAACAAACTTTGATACCCATCACAAGCTCCATTCTTTTTCTTATTAGCATTGCAATCATGTTCTCCATAATGGGGTACACGATATTGATGCTTTGGATTTGCAAGAAAAGCTTTGCTTTCCACCATTTTTCTTATAATCGAAGCTCATCCTAGAAATGAGACAGACTTTAATACTCTTAATAATCTCCATTCCATTTCTCATTGGCACAACAATCATGTTCTCCACATTAGGATACACGATATTGGTGGTTTAGATTTGCAAAAAAAGCTTTATTTCCACCATTTTCCCTATAATCAAAGTTCATCCATGAAATGAGGCAAGCTTGGATACCCATCACAATCTCCATTCTTTTTGTTATTGGCATTGCAATCATGTTCTCCATAATGGGATACACGATATTGATGCCTTGGATTTGTAAGTAAAGCTTTTCTTTCCACCATTTTTCTTATAATCAAAGTTCATCCAATAATCACCATTCTTTTTGTTATTGGCACGACAATCATGTTCTTCATTTTGGGGTACACGATATTGATGCTTTAGATTTAAAAGAAAAGAGCTTTCTTTCCACTATTTTCTTTATTGTCAAAGTTTATCCATCAAATGAGACAAACTTGGATACTCATAATAATATCTATTCTTTTTGTTATTGGCTCGACAATAATGTTATCCATGTTGGGATACACAATATTAATGCTTTGGATTTGCAAGTAGAGCTTTCTTTCCACCATTTTCCTCATAATCAAAGTTCATTCGTGAAACAAGACAAACTTGGATACTCATAACAATCTCCATTTTTTTATTGGCATGACAATAATGTTCTTTCCATTGGGATACATAAATTTGCTGCTTTGGATTTGCCAGAAGAGCTTTATTTCCACCATTTTCCTTATAATCAAAGTTCATCATGAAATGTGACAAACTTGGATGCCCATAACAATGTCCATTCTTTTTCTTATTGGCATTGCAATCATGTTCTCCATAACATGATACATGGTATTAATGCTTTGGATTTGCAAGAAAAGCATTCTTTCCACCATATTCCTTATAATCAAAGCTCATCTATGAAATGTGACAAACCTGGATGCCTATAACAATCTCCATTCTTTTTGCTATAGGCATTACAATCATGTTCTCCATAATGGGAGACATGATATTGATGCTTTCGATTTGCAAGAAAAGCTTTTCTTTCCACCATTTTCCTTTTAATCAAAACTCATTTGAGAAATAAGACAAACCTAGATACCGGTAACAATCTCCATTCTTTTTGTTATTCGCTTGCAATCATGTTCTGCACATTGGGATACACTATATTGATGCTTTGGATTTGCAAGAAGACTTTTCTTTCCATGATTTTCCTCATAATCAAAGTTCATCCTTGAAATGAGACAAGCTTGGATACACATAACAATCCCCATTCTTTTTGTTATTGTCACGACAAGAATGTTCTCCTTATTGGGATACATGATATTGTTGCTTTAGATTTGCAAGAAAAGCTTTCTTTCCACCATTTTCCTTATGGTCAAAGTTTTTCCATGAAATGAGATAAACTTGGATACTCATAATAATATCTATTCTTTTTGTTTTTGGCATGACAATAATGTTCTCCACATTGGGATACATGATATTGATGCTTTGGATTTGCAAGAAAAGCTTTCTTTCCACCATTTTGCTCATCGTCAAAGTTTATCCATGAAATGAGACAAACTTGGATACTCATAATAATATTTATTCTTTTTGTTATTGGCAGGACAATAATGTCCTTCAAATTGGGATACATGATATTGATGCTTTGGATTTGCAAGAAGAGCTTTCTTTCCACCATTTTTCTCATAATCAAAGTTCATCTGTGAAAGGAGACAAACTTGGATGCACATAACAATCTCCATTCTTTTAGTTATTGGCATGACAATCATGTTTTTCACACTGGTATACACGATATTGCTGCTTTGGATTTGCAAGGAAAGCTTTCTTTCCACCATTTTGCTTATAATCAAAGTTTATCCGTGAAATGAGACAAACTTGGACACTTATAGTAATCTCTATTCTTTTTCTTATCGACATGACAATCATGTTCTCCACATTGGGATACACGATATTGATGCTTTGTATTTACAAGAACAGCTTTCTTTCCACCATATTCCTTAGAATCAAAGTTCATCCGTGAAATAAGACAAACTTGGATACTCATAGTAATCTCTATTCTTTTTGTTATTGGCATGACAATCATGTTCTTCTGATTGGGATACATGATATTGATGCTTTGGATTTGCAAGAAAAGCTTTCTTTCCACCATTTTTCGTATAATCAAATTTTATCCGTGAAATGAGACAAACTTGGATATTCATAATAATATCCATTCTTTTGTTTTTGGCAGGACAATCATGTTCTCCACATCGGGATACACGATTAATGCTTTATACTTGCATGAAAAGCTTTCTTTCCATCATTTTTTGTATAATCAAAGTTTATCCGTAAAGTGAGATAGACATGGATGCACATAATAATCTCCATTCTTTTTGTTATTGGCATTACAATAATGATCTCCACATTGGGACACACATTATTGACGCTTTGGATTTGCAAGAAAAACTTTCTTTCCACCATTTTTCTCATGGTCAAAGTTTATCCGTGAAGTGAGATAAACTTGGATACTCATTATAATATCTATTCTTTTTGTTATTAGCATGACGATAATTGTTCTTCCCATTGGGATACATGATATTGATGCTTTGGATTTGCAAGAAGTGCTTTCTTTCTGCCATTTTCTCCATAATCAAAGTTCATCTGAGAAAGGAGACAAACTTGGGTGCTCAAAACAATCTCCACTCTTTTAGTTATTGGCATGACAATCATTTTCTGCATATTGGGATACATGATATTGATGCTTTGGATTTGCAAGAAGAGCTTTCTTTCCACCATTTTCCCTATAATCAAAGTACATTCATGAAATGAAACAAACTTGGATACCCATCACAATCTCCATTCTTTTTGTTATTGGCATTGCAATCATGTTCTCAATAATGGGGTACACGATATTCATGCTTTGGATTTGCAAGAAAAGCTTTTCTTTCCACCATTTTTCTTATAATTGAAGCTCATCATAGAAATGAGACAGACTTTGATACTCATAATAATCTCCATTCCATTTCTCATTGGCACGACAATCATGTTCTCCATATTGGGACACACGATATTGATGGTTTGGATTTGCAAAAAAAGCTTTCTTTCCATCGTTTTCCCTATAAACGAAGTTCAACAATGAAATAAGACAAACTCGGATACTCCTAGTAATCTCCATTCTTTTTGTTATTGGCATGACAATCATGTTCTCCTTATTGGGATACATGATATTGATGCTTTGGATTTACAAGAAAAGCTTTCTTTTTGCCATTTTCTGTATAGTCAAATTTATCCGTGAAATGAGACAAACTTGGATATTCATAATAATATCCATTCCTTTTGTTATTGGCACAACAATCATGTTCTCCACATTTGGATACACGATATTGATGGTTTGGACTTGCAAGTAAAGCTTTCTTTCCACCATTTTTTGTAAAATCAAAGTTCATCCTTGAAGTGAGACAGACATGGATGCACATAATAATCTCCATTCTTTTTGTTATTGGCATGACAGTAATGTTCTCCACATTGGGATACACGATATTGATGCTTTGGATTTGAAAAAAAAGCTTTCTTTCAACCATTTTCCTTATGGTCAAAGTTTATCCGTGAAGTGAGACAAACTTGGATACTTATCATAATATCTATTCTTTTTGTTATTGGGACGACAATAATTGTTTTTCACATTGGGATACATAATATTGATGCTTTGGTTTTGCAAGAAGTGCTTTCTTTCCACCATTTTCTTCATAATCAAAGCTCATCTAAGAAAGGAGACAAACTTTAGTACTCATAACAATCTTTATTCTTTTAGTTATTGAAATGACAATCATGTTCTACACATTGGGATATAAGATATTGATGCTTTGGATTTGCAAGAAGAGCTTTCTTTCCACCATTTTCCCTATAATCAAAGTTCATTCATGGAATGAAACAAACTTTGATACCCATCACAATCTCTATTCTTTTTGTTATTGGCATTGTAATCACGTTCTCCACAATGGGATACATGATATTAATGCTTTGGATTTGCAAGAAAAGCTTTTCTTTCCACCATTTTCCTTATAATCGAAGCTCATCCTAGAAATGAGATAGACTTTGATACTCCTAATAATCCCCATTCCATTTCTCATTGGCACAACAATCATGTTCTCCACATTGGGCTGCACGATATTGATGGTTTAGATTTGCAAAAAAAGCTTTCTTTCCACCATTTTCCCTATAATCAAAGTTCATCAATAAAATAAGACAAACTCGGATACTCATAGTAATCTCCATTCTTTTTGTTGTTGGCACGACAATCATGTTCTCCTCATTGGGATACATGATATTGATGCTTTGGATTTACAAGAAAAGCTTTCTTTCCACCATTTTTCATATAATCAAATTTTCATCCGTGAAATGAGACAAACTTGGATATTCATAATAATATCCATTCTTTTTGTAATTGGCATTACAATCATGTTCTCCACATTAGGATACACAATATTGATGCTTTGGACTTACAAGAAAAGCTTTCTTTCCACCATTTTTTGTGCAATCAAAGTTCATCCATGAAGTGAGACAGACATGGATACACATAATAATCTCCATTCTTTTTGTTATTAGCATGACAATAATGTTCTCCACATTGGGATACACGATATTGATGCTTTGCATTTGCAAGAAAAGCTTTCTTTCCACCATTTTCTTTATGGTCAAAGTTTATCCGTGAAGTGAGACAAACTTGGATACTCACTATAATATCTATTCTTTTTGTTATTGGCACGATAATAATTGTTCTTCATATTGGGATACATGATATTGATGCATTGGATTTGCAAGAAGTGCTTTCTTTCCTCCATTTTCCTCATAATCAAAGTTTATCTAAGAAAGGAGACAAACTTGGATACTCATAACAATCTCCATTCTTTTAGTTATTGGCATAACAATCATGTTCAGCACTTTGGGATACACGATATTGATGCTTTAGATTTGCAAGAAGAGCTTTCTTTCCACCATTTTCCCCACGATCGAAGTTCATTCATGAAATGAAACAAACTTTGATACCCATCACAATCTCTATTCTTTTTGTTATTGGCATTGTAATCACGTTCTCCATAATGGGATACATGATATTAATGCTTTGGATTTGCAAGAAAAGCTTTTCCTTCCACCATTTTCCTTATAATCGAAGCTCATCCTAGAAATGAGACAGACTTTGATGCTCATAATAATCTCCATTCCATTTCTTATTGGCACGACAATCATGTTCTCCACATTAGGATACACGATATTGATGGTTTGGATTTGCAAAAAAAGCTTTCTTTCCACCATTGTCCCTATAATCAAAGTTCATCCATGAAATAAGGCAAGCTTGGATACCCATCACAATCTTCATTCTTTTTGTTATTGGCATTGCAATCATGT
>JBBYHM010395739.1:3588-13904 GCA_038381775.1 Adansonia rubrostipa | reverse complement strand
ATATATATATATATATATATATAATTAACTAAGAAAAAACAACAACAACAATGAAGGGTGTTGGCATCTCAGTTTTCGTTGTGCTTGCTATGGTGCAACTCATGGTGAAGCCAGGATAGGCCGACGTAACTTGTGATCAAGTTAACGAACGTTTAGGTTCTTGCATTCCTTACCTTACCTCAGGGGCCGGTAATCCCACGGCTCAGTGTTGTGGTGGTGTGAGGAAACTCCAGAAAATTTGCTCAAACCACCGCAGACAGGCAACAAGCCTGCAACTGTGTAAAGTTAGCTGCTGTTTATTTCCCCACCATTAAGGAAGATGCAGCCTCATCTCTCCCTCCCAAGTGCAATGTTCAAATTAATTTCCCAATCTCCAAGAACACCAAATGCAAAGCGTAAGTCCCTTTGTTTTATTTTTTTAATTTCTTCAAATAGAATTAAATCCAACATATGTATTATTATCACGCTATGATCAAAACTGCGCTTAACATTTTCCCTCTTCTTGCCCTGCAATGCAGCATCCACTAAAATGTAGGCTGGCCATCAAGAATTTTATAAAGAGGAATAAATTAAGCTGTGAGGAAGCTACTGGGTGTTTGTTTGTTGCCATCTCTTGGGTTATCCTAATTAATATTGCTGTTTTTCAAATAATGACCCATATTATGCATTCTAAGTTTAGATCATGCAATGTGTATCTGAGCTTATTGCTGTATTAATAAAAAATGACGTTTGATAAAAATTTCATGTGTTCATGTACTGCCTCAATTCATAGCAATACAGGATAATCGGATTTTACAACTCGTAATGTTTATTGGTTTTAATGAGACTTTATAATTTTGAATACAATATAAAAAGCACAACACATTTAATAAATACAAAAACATTGTAATAAACAAGATGCAACATATTTAAAAATTATATATTTAATAAATTTATCTTATTCATATTTAAAATTTTAACACTTTTAATAATTTGTGTTACATTTATAGTTAAATAACTAAAAAAAAATGAAATAATGCACATACATTAATTGTCAAAACTATTTCTAATAATTAATATCGGACAATCGTATATACCCATAACTTTCATAATTCGGAAGAAAATTCAAATGCCATTTCAAAGTAGAAAAATTAAGATGATGATGATAACTTGTTACTTCTCTTTTCTTTTCTTTTTTTCATTTTTTTTTTCTTGCATTCTTAGTTTCTTATAAATAACGATATTGAAATTTTATATCCCTGTAAAAATCATTTCTTTTTACGTGACATAATGAATAAAATTTTATAAATGTAGTAAAGGAAAAAAACAAAAAGTCCTAGTGGAAACAAATGGGCCATTTGGTAATTGTTTAGTTGGTCTGATTTGCATGAAGCCCAACACTAATTGAAGTCGGCTTGTATGAAACTAGGCCCAACAAGTTTAATCTTCTCTTCTCTGTTACTCCTCGGATAAGCAAAACTAATATCTCCTACAATAATTCTATAATATGATCAAAACTTTGCTTAACATTGTTTCCTAAATTTCCCTTTTTCCTTGCCATGCGTGCAGTATCCACTAAGATGGAAATAATTACCAATATCCACTAAAATATGTGGAGCCCAAAACATATGCACCTGCTGGATTCCATTTGAAACTAGCAAATTAGCAAATGAGCAAAAACAAACATACCGGCTAATCTTCACCAATAAATTCTGTAAGCCAATCAACAAATATAATTCCAGAAACTACTACAGTAGTACCAGTACTAGTACTTTCCAAAGGAAAAGAGTGAAAAGAAGCTGTCTTTAATTCTCCATAATACACTGGTACAGACAAAGGACAACAGAGACAAAACAGATTTAGTCCACAGAAGATATTGTTGCATGAATAGAATACGGACACGAAAATTACGAGGTACGGGTCTACATCCATCCCCATGCAAAGATTCCTTACAAGAAAAAGGGGGAAGGAAATTTCACCCAAACCTAAAGCAGATTTAAAACAATAAATTCGGAGACAATAGAAGGGGAGAAAATCAAAATCACTATGCAAACTTGTTCTGATTCTTCCTATATTCGAATGGTTACATAGACCGTAAAATGTGCAACAGGCATATGAAAAACTTACCTAATATTACGCTGGTTCTTGAATTAGATGGAAGGTTCTAGTTGATGGTGCTCAAGGTTTCTAAGTACAATTCTTGCAAAGATTTTAGCCTCAATAGGGGCGGTTGCTGCTGCAGCTGCAGCACGCAGAACCCTTGCGGCTCCAGCACCCTGCATAAGGCTAGCATGGTGCACTGCATGTCGCCCACCAGGAACAGTGAACTGCAATTATTGATTAAAATAAAAAAGGAACATGCAAAAACCGCTTGGTATAAGTTGAGCAAACACTTATTATGCTTAAAAATGAAACAGGATCTTCATAATTACTGGATACCAGAGGGAATCCATAGGAATAAATTACCTGGAGTAGAGCAAATGCAGCGCATGCCTTGAGTATTGAGGAAGAGTTTCGAAGCATGGAGACAAATCTTCCAATTTCAGCTCCACTGAGGAATAAGAAGTCATGTTAATTCAGACAGATTAACTTAGAGTCACAACCCCACATGCCCGCAGATACAACATGAAAGAGAGCGGGCTAGCATAAAAGATTACAGACTGCTACTCAACATGATTGATGAATTCTAAAAGTGCAAAGATCGCTTGACCAGAATTTTCAGTGAAGAAAATTTGGCAAGTAAGCTTATCAAAAAGGATATTTTAACAAAGGGAGACATAGATACCATACTGGAGGTTATACTTTAAAAACTAAGTTAAAAGCATATTGCAATTCCTTAAATTTACGATTGTGTTTCTTGATTGACATCTATAGTTGGCACCTTCTTCGTTAACAGCAAACCATTTTCTTTGTGCAACTCATGCTATGAAATAGAGAACATAATTATCTTAAAGCAGAAATGCATCTGGAATACAGCCAGGGGGAAAAGGATGAGGAAGTAACCTGCATCTCAGATGCCCTGCTTCTTGAATACGAGCTCTTTCAGTTACTTGTGACAATGCTGCTGGGGCTGATGAAGCAGATGCTGCTGCAAATGCTTGTGGATCAGAGAATGTAAGAATAAAAGCTTCAATACGTTTCAATGCCATTCTTCTGGCCCCATCCAAGCTCACAATCTTTGAAGTGCTTTCCGATGATGTTCCCATTGGTGCAAACTCATCAATCCTGCTAAAAATATCATGAGGCAAATTATTTTTTGGATAATTGAAATTTTATTCAAATACACAAAAAAAAAAAAAAGGCACTATATATGTATAGCCCTTTACAGTTTAGCTTTGTTGGTTAATACCCCAATGGTTACAAAGCTCTCCACTCAAAGCGTTTATATTTACAATTAAATTAGAACAAAATCTAGCCTTCATAGGTCACAGTAGTAACTATTGGATATAATGTGATATATAGAAAGCAAATTATCATCAAAGATAGTTCTGGTTATTTTCCCACAGGACACATACAATATATTAAGAGCCCTTTAACATTATATGATAGCTTGTGCATGGATAATAAAACACTAATTGCTTGGTGATATCAACCTTCACTCATCCCAGCGCTTAATTTTTCTTTCTACCATGTAGAAACTCTTAAGAGTGTAATTTTCAAAAAAAGCAATCATTTAACACCCCCTTAAAGGAACTATGGCACGTGTTATCCGAAAACTTCAAATAGAGCTCATGGAAGGTCCTTGCAAGAATTACTTTTCAAGTTAAGGTGATCGGTTGGCTTACTTTCTCATGAGTTCCCTTTTCTCTTATTCATCCAAGGACATGAAGGGGAAAACCAGAATCTGATTCAAACATTTGATATCTAGAGATTTGAGGGGGAAAAAAACAAATTTGTAAATTTCTATTACAATAAATAATCCATTAAAGTTGCTTTTAATAGTTGTGAATTGACCTCAACTCATTATTTAGGAATAAATAATGGTAGGCATCCAGACCAGACAACATCTACACTAAAGCAATTGCAGAAAAAACAATTTGATATACTTTAACTTATCTGAAAGATTTCAGAATAGAAAAATATATAAACTTTATCCATAAATAACTTCACCAATTTACTCTGTTTAGAAGCTGCCTTTATAAGAATAGACTGTAGAGATATATGTTCCAATTTTCAGTCATTGGTTATATTATCTTCAACCTGAGATTTCATCATGCTAAGGCAAAATACAACATTATACACCAATTAAATATTATGGAGATCAAGACCATGATAAAAGATCTAGACAGAGAAAATAGACAAAGATATGTAAGGCTATAGTTTATGCAATTAAGGATAGAAAGAAAAAAATTACCTTCCATCAAACATATATGCCAGTGCCAATGCAGCCATGAAGCGTGCCATTTTTGATGCTGATGAAGAACAAAGATGAACAAGTGTGGGTACCCCGCCCTCTTCGACTATACAAAGAGCGTTACTAGGGTTAAAAGCAAGGTTCCAGAGAGCCCCTGCAGCAGTTTCATGAACATCCTGAGAGCAAAAGCATAACTTAAGATCAAATGAGATGCCACCTATGAAAACAGATTCTACAGTAGCTGCAAGGGATGGCTGATGAAATGCTTACTTCAGCATCAGAGCGTGCAAGTGCAATCAGGGGCACAATGCCTCCTTCTCGTCCAATAGCAATGCTAACAACGACCAAAAAAAAAATAGCATCAATACTCCGCCTATTAGAGTTCCATGGCATTACAAAATGGAATATTTGCTTCAAACAATGCATGAACAAGAAAAAAAAATGCAGTTGCAACTAAGAATAACAAACTAAGATTTCATCATGAAGCTTTGGTGGTAGTAACCATCATGACAAGAAGTCACAATCAAATAATGCTGCTTTGCACAAACATGCCTGTTCAAGACTTCAAAACAGCAATATGCAAATTGCTGAAGGTTTAGGCCGTAACATGATGATAGTGAAGGATTATGACAAAACTGTAGCTGGGAAAAAAAATGAAGAAGACAAAAGGCAGCACAAACAACAGGGCTTCTGCCCCTATTGTTTTAAGCCTTGTGTTCCAAATGCATAAAAAGAAAAAAATCCAAGAGGGCCAAAAGTTAAAAAAAAAAACATTTAATGCACATTCAGACTGCAGGATTTCTATCACCAACCCATGCATAGCTTTGAATGTCCACATATGGAAGAAAAAAATTGCAGTACCTGTTGGCTTCCGACACTGACAATCCCCAAAGAGCACCAGCTGCTCTCTCTTGAAGACCTGGGGAAGCACTTGAACAGGATTTGGCAAGAGTAATCTACATAAAACAAAAAGACAATGCCTTTACAATGTAGTTAACTCTTTACCAACTGAAACAAATATTAAACCAGAAATTTTTGAGCACTACCAAAGAATTATCATGAAGGCAAAAGCAAAAATTAACTAATCTTTAACATTACTCAATTTCTGTAAGACTTCCAATAGTGGCTCATATTTCAGGATTCAGAATTCACACCATGCCACAACAGAACAAGAGGAAAGGAATTGAACATCAAAGATATCTGCTGGAATCCATGGCATACATGAAAGAGAAAGCCTCAGATGACCAAGACACATATGCTCCACATCTCAACGTATTAAGTTAGATTAAGGCATTTACTGCACTAAACGGTTTAAAAGTCTACACAGAACAATCTGTTCAAGCAAAATTGTGTAAGCTGCACACCATTAAAAAGTACTGGATATCTAGGAGGCCTTTTAGTAGACCTCAAAAAGTTATCTACTTTTTGCTGCACATTATGGTCACAAAGACTACCCCTCCTTGGGCGGAGAACAAATTATGGGCTAAAATGCTAAATATCATACCAATGCCTCAATACCACCAGCTGCTGCAATTGCTTCTCGATTTCTGTCATCAAATGACAAATTCCACAATGCACCAGTAGCTTCTTGCCTGTTTCAATCAATAGATATCATCATATAAGTTAGAATAAACCTATTACAGAAACGACATAATTTTGTGCATGGAGAAAATAAGTTAAGGTCTAAATCTGGATTTGTTACTATGAGATCAACAAGAAAATGCAGACAGCTGAAACAAATATTGTGGGACCTGCGGATGAGTATTGAACCTATTTACATGCAAAAACATATAATAGGTGGTACAAAGATAGAAATAAGGCGCTCAGCAGCAGGGAATCATAATCTTGGAATAGAAATTTGATGGAAGTAGAGGCAACAATATATAAAAACTAGTACAGAATGCCCGCAGCTCCATGCAAATCAATTCTAAAGCTTCAATTGATGCTCCCAAACACAGCAAAATTTAAAATGAGAAAATGCACTGACAGTAACACACACAAATGAATGCTTTTAAGAAATCAAAGAGCCAGCCGAAATACATGACTATAAATTACCTGACACCTTCATGAGGAGAACGTGTAAGTTGAACTAGTGCTTCAAGAGCACCAGCCTCCTGTCCTACAGCAGCATTGTTACTGTTGCTGTCACCATGAGCAGCCAAATTTGCTAAGGCACGAGCAGCCTAGCATATATGCACATGACATTAATCAACTCGCAACAAACATGTAGTATTTGGTTTCACAACTGACCCTTGAATGGTGAAACAAAAAAAAAAAAGAAAAAAAAGATTCCAAGACAAATGTAAACAAAGCAAGTTGACAGTTGAAGCCATAATGTCGAAATTGAATTTACTAGCTTTTTTAATTCCATGCCTATCAGAGCGCTGAATGCATAGCATCAGTAAGCATTTGCACATTACAGGATGCTTAGCATCAAAAGAAGTGCAGTGTGGTGATAATAAGAGTACTAAGAAAATTTACAACCATCTAGAACAATGTCATAAAATATCCTGGAGTTGTAGTGAATGGGTCTATAACATAGCAAAAATCAGATAATTCTAATCATTTCATATCAAAACAAGTCAATGGAAGTGAATATATCATGCACAGTCCAAGGTTCCCTCTTAATTGTTAAAGTAATGGCACCTGTTCTTGCACTCCTTCAAACTTGCAGTTACAGGCAAGCATCACCAACGCATGCACACCACCTGCAATAGCAACTTCCATACTACATTTATCATCAGCTGCCAAGTTTGCCAAGGCACCAGCTGCACGTTCCTGAAAACACACAATGGAAATCATGACCCAAACAATGAACTATAGCCTAACAGCAACTCCAACCATGAGAGCCTCAGATGCTACATGATATTTAAACATAGCACAGAAGCCAAAACATTGCATAAAGAGAAACATACAAGAACTCCGTCACCGTCAAAGGACCATTTGAATATAAGGTCAACCAAGGCTTTGACTCCACCAGCCTCAGCAATTGCAGCCTATTTCATTTAAGAATAAGTGGTTACAACTAGAGATAGAAAGCTAATGTTCCCAGGTCTTCAGAAACGCAATGAATAGTACAAACCTTGTGCTCTTCTCCGACAGAGAGGTTCCATAGCCCTCCAGCTGCCTCCTCAGCAACCAGCCTGTTCACGGACTTTGCCAAACCAGCAAGGATACTAATTCCTCCTTCTTCGGCAACAGCTTTTGCAACATTCGCATTCACAGACAAGTTTGCTATAGCCTACACCATTAAAATTTCCAAAATCAACTCGAATGTCTGATGTCAACTAGCAACCTCAGTCCTCAAGAAAATAGATGGAAAAATGATAATGCACATAAAATTGTTGTGAATAATATATTCTATGGAAAAGGTAAGAATCAAACCATCCTATCATTACTAGAGTCAACAAAATTAGCTAAAAGAAATGTATAGATGATAATTGCACCTGTGACGATAAAACTATATTTAAAAAAAAAATAGAAAGAAAATATATAACCTTTGCAGCCTCAGACTGAAGGCCTTCCCGCCAGGATTTCGCTATGTTCAGAAGAAGTCGGATGCCGCCTTCTCGCATAACTGCTTCAGCCCTTCCACAATCTATGCTAGCATTTTCATCATCAATAACAACAAAAGTTGCAAGTCCAGTGGCTGCCCTTTCTTGAACATCCTCTTGTGAGCTCTGCATCAGGCTGAGCAACAGTGCTGCCCCTTGCTTGAGCCAGAAATCATCAAGACCTTGTGGATTGCTCTCAGCAATACGCAAAAGCGTATGAGCCAGGATCCATTCAAGCCAAGTCATGATCTCATTCAAGTTTTTATCTTTGTTCTTTGAGCACCTCCAATCAAAAAAAGCATTTCTCTCTTTCTTTTTATTTTCGGCAAATAAAGAAGATAGTTCTCTAAAAATATCTGAAAAAAGGGCAAGCAGCAATTTGCCTTTGGTTTTAATGTTGCTAAAGCTGGTGTCCTGTTCAAGAACCAGACAATTTAAAGCACACAAAACCTTCAAGCTCTGGGATGAGGACAACAATCTAGAAACAGCAGCTGAACCAATATCAGTTCGTGAAACATCCAATCCAATCAACTTAGGCAGCTTGGGCCAGAGATGTGAAACCACACCCCATTTCATATTTGACGTCCCAGCAACAGAGAGGAAGCGAACAGATAAAATATTTCCCAATGCTGCCTCATCAACATTTAGACAATCAAGGAACCCAACATCAACAAGATTTGGGCAGTGCTTAGCCAAAGCATTTATCGCATCAGCATAAGCATCCCTTATTCCAGACAAGCGAAGTTTCTTCAATTTTGGACAGCAAAGAGCTATTGCTTTTATAGCATCGCCACTGATCCTCTCACAAAAGTCCGGCCCAAGCATAAGACTTTCCAGAGCCTCATGTCGAGCAACAATCACAGATAGAGTAGCATCAGTTATTTTCCTGCAGTAATCACCGCTTATTTCACTCAAATTCTTAGCTTGAAGATGAATTATTGCATCAGCGGACTCTGCCCCACGGAACCTAAGCTTTTGAAGATTCACACACCTTGAAGCAAGAGATGTAGCCATTGCAGTATCAAATTTATGAGCACGGAGATCCAATGAACTCCATAAACACTGAGAAGCACCCAAAACCCTCAATGTTCTACACGTTGATGACAAGCTCGCTCTGTCACGGTAATTCAGACACGAAAACAACTGAATCACTGTATCGTCAGGCAAGCTTGTCCAGTCCACAAACCCATTTCTATCAGGACCAAAATCCTCAACTTCAATTTCAGGGTAACTTAATGGGACACCGTCATCCTTCCCTTTCTTTGCCACCTTTCGCCGTACCCTACGACTCATGTCTTGATCAATCCAAAAAGCACTCCAGATACCGAAATCCTTTGAACCTCAAAGCAACTAAACGTATAACCGGTAAGAGCACAAACAAGGAACTCAATACATGAACCCTTCAAACTCAAATACCCAATTCATAAAACCACTTAACAAGCACGAGGAGATACCCAAAAAACAATAGTCCTTGGCCTCAAAAAAAACCTAATCCTCAAACCAGCAATGGGTTGTATGTACGTCATAACCAATAAATCTTTAATTTGGATAATTTACAATAATCAAATTGTCCGATATCAACAACCCAATAAAATCTCGAACGATAAATGCATTGCAAGGATGAAAATCGAATGTTCTTCTCAAACCTGAGAGAGCTCAGGCTTTTCTGGGTATGTGGGTAAACCCTTAAATCTCGTAGCTTTCAGATTAAATCAATAAGAGCTTTTCTTTCCTTCTATTTTTTTATCTGATTGCATTGGAAGAGGCTTCAATGGAAATACAATGGAAAAAGGAAAGACCGAGAAAGAGAAAGAGAAAGAAAAGGATAGAGACAGAGTTAAAGAAGCATCGGAGAGAATTTAGGCAAGCATTTGAGAAAAAAAAGCAGAGAACGAAACCAAACCCTCAAGACATACGTTTACACCTCTTTTGGCTAATTTTTCATTTTTCTTGGAAAATAATAGTGAGAATTTTTACAGCATTATTATTAAGACGCAAAGAATCAATAATGGAAGAGGTGGATATATAATCCTATCAGTCCTTCATACTGTAATTTGCCTCTTTGAATTGTATAGACATCGATAAGAGTTTTCCCGTCAGAAAAAAAAGGTTAGTTTGCGTTCCCCTTAGCCGGTACTGTACTCGTGTGGCATTGGTATCTATTTTTACGTGACATAGATTTCAAGAAAAATCGAAAACGGTTTATGCCACTTTATTGGCTTATCAAATTTGTATTGATTTATATCGGTTAATACTGATATTTATTGTATATATTAAAATAAGATTTTGATATATTTATATTATATTTTATATGTTTAAAAACTTTAGGTATTAGATATTTTATTAAAATTAACATATATATAGTACATATTGACATAAAGATTTTGATATATTTTATTTTATATTTTAAAATTTTAAAATTTATATTT
>JBBYHM010395729.1:0-13906 GCA_038381775.1 Adansonia rubrostipa | reverse complement strand
ATTAAAAGGTGATTATAGGCATCGTTAATTGAACTTTATTTTCTATATATATAGTATTAACTATTAAGTTATTTCAAGATAAATTAATCCTTAAATTTAATAATATAATAGTAATTTATTTTGTATATAAGCTTATTATACTATTTGGGCGATCGACTAAATACTTTATCGTCACTCCACACAGTTGCCACAACCAAAAGGACTGCCAACACATTCCTGCGACCGTCAAAACATAAGGGTACATCAATGTGACCACTCAATAAGCAGCAAGACCTCATGACTAAAATCTCCTAAATGACTGCCGATTGACAAGAACCCGACCACAAGGCACCATAGCTTGACAATTAGCTCGGCGCTAGCTGCCTACCTATCAAATCATCTGACATCATATCCCCAGCAATACCAATAAAAGGTAAATAAACCCAAAGGCAAGGTAGATGGGTCCAATTCTCAATCTCCTTTATCATAATATCTGAAAACTAAGCTACTGACTTAACCATCGAAGAGTGCCCTAGAGTACCAACTCTGGTACCCTTCTGACTCTTTTCGTGTTGTAGGGCCATGGTGAACCATTCGGAAGAAAAGCATCAACAATTAGCACCATCTATGGGAATAGAGGAAAAAACCATGGCTGACCAACACGTTGACACTGTTCCACAAAACCTTTCGCAATCACCGAAAGCAATAAAGCAAACCGCAACTCAACTAACCCTTACAATCCCTAGTTTGTCACATACTTAAATACCCATACCCTTCCCCTCTTGGTTAACCCACTCACCACTAGCTTATTATTAAAATTTGCTAGGATTGATTTCACCAGTAACCATCGTCATTCCCCACCATGACCAACTAGCAGGCCCAAGCAACACCATCACAACCACTAATGCTGCTACAAACACCTTCTACAAACCTGTGGATGCCCTAGCGCCCCCGTTATCAACCTTAATACCCCTACGCCACCATAAATCCACGTGATGACTTTGCCAGCCTTATCGTTGCCACCCGACCAACTTGACTATCACGCCCAATACTAAGCCTAATTCCAAGCCATTGCCAGCCAGCTGGCTACCATCCAGCAATCCCAGCTCCAACTAGCACAACTTGTCAATTCCCAAACCAACTGTCAAAACAAGCAACCTATTGATCGCCTGATACAACACACTGAAAGCATCTCAAACGTGAGACCATAAGATTGGCCCGTTGCACCAAACCATATAATTCATCCAATGGTAGAGAAAAGTTCCTGCTCTATGCCAGCACCATGATAGGTGCCGCCTGGGACCTCCTGCCACACCGACAAACACCACCTTAGTGTTTGGACCTTGCCTAGCAGGTAGTCGCCCTCAAACAAGAAATCAAAGAACTTTGAAAGCCTCGAAAAGACAATGGGGAATGGCTAACTAACGAGCATAATCCCATTTCACCCGACATTCGTCAAGTGACCATCTTTTGAAAAGTTAAGGTTTCTCCCGACACCTATAACGGCAAGACTAACCCAGCTGACCCCCTAAATCACTTCCACGTATTTCATAAGCTGCGCGATATCCCAAATGCCATATAGTGTCACAGTTTTCCAACAACGCTCCCAGGACCAACTCGAACATGGTGGTATTTTCTGAACCCAGGCTCCATCATGAACTTTGACCAGTTAGGCAGACACTTCCTCGCCCATTTTAGCAGCTATCGAACAGCCGACAGAACATCCGCTAGTTTGATGGCAATTAAACAAAATCATGAAGAGATAATTCATGATTACATTAAACGCTTCAACGCCACCACTCCGGAAGTTTGAGACATCAATGACGAGTAGGCTATCCAGGCCTTTATAGCAGGCATCTGCCATAAATACCTGAAGTACGCCTTAACTGATGCTCAGCCCATAAAGTTATACTGGCTTTATGAAAAGGCACTAAAATACGTAAAAGCTGAGGAAATTAAAATCACAATTGGAGAACAGAAAGTTCGGACAGAGAGCCAAAGGGCGACCAGGGGCCGAAAGCTAATCGACAGCTGAATTGCTCTGGTCCCTGACACTCCAAGGACGCCCAAACCGACACATCATAAAATAGTCCCAACATGAAATGAGCATTACCTCCACCGCGCACCAAGTATGAGTCCTACACTCCCCTCACCACTTTCAGATCGCAAATCCTCAACACCATTATGCAAGAGGGTCTAATTGAGCGCCCTCCACCAATGAAAGAAAACTATAGTAAGCGCGATCCCAAAAAATCCTGCAACGTTCAGAATAACATACGGCATGTAACAGAGGATTGCATCAGCCTAAAAAACGCAATCAAACCACTGCTGAGGAAAAGCGCAACAAAGCAGTTTGTTGAAAAAGAAATGATCAGTAAAGGTCGGGCACGTTCACCCAATAAGCAGCCAAAAGTCGCTTCCAACAAATGATCAATTATCGACATCATAAACGTGATCGTCAGCCCGACAGAAGAATAGGCTACCAGCAAGTCAAAATGTAAGTCCTACTTACGAAGTGTCATGGCAGTAAATGTGGCTCCTGAGACCTCAAACAACCTAATTGAGAGTTAAGCTTCAATAGGTCAGATTCTCACCTCCTATCAAACCACACAAATGACTCAATCGTTGTTTCTGCCACTATAAGCAACTATCAAGTCAACAGGATTCTCATAGACAATGGCAGTGTAGTCGAAGTTCTACAATGGGATGCTTTCTGGCAAATAGGATTTAATGTTAGTGATCTAATGCCGTCCTCTCCAATTTACGAGTTGGCCAATCAACCAATCCTAGTTAAAAAGATGATCACACTTCCTGTTACAATGGGGGACGATGATCATACAATTACCACCATGGTTGACTTCTTCGTGGTCGATCAACCTTCCGCCTATAATGTCATCCTAGTTAAACCGCTCATGACAAAAACTAAAATGGTCACCACTGTTTACTACTTGACTGTCATATTCCCGACACCAATGGGAATTGGATACATAAGATCCAACCAACAAATTGCCTGCCAATGCCACCTCCTATCAGTTGAACTGGCCACACGAGAGACAGCCACCTCAAACTATAATGTAGATCAATTGGCGATCAACATCATTACGCCTACCCAGCCATAAGCAATCACACTTGAAAGCCTTGATGCCCGAAGTGGCTTTGACGACCACAAGCCTTAGCTAGCTGAAAATACATAAAAGTTGGCCCTTTATAATTCAGACCTCGAGTTATCCGCTAACATTGAATTTTCCCTCAACCCATAGGAAAAAAATCTTTTTATAAAATTCCTTAGGGAAAATGCAGATGTTCTCACCTGGTCAGCAGCCGATATGCCAAGGATGGATATGACTATCATCATGCACTCACTACATGTAGACCTTCAAGCCATACCCATAAAAAAAGTTACGATTTGCCCTGAAATGACTCGTAGCTATTCACGAAGAAGTCGACAAACTTTGGCAGCCAACTACATCTGCGAGGTTAAGTACCTTGATTGGCTAACTAATATGGTTATGGTCAAAAAGGCATCTGGCAAGTGGCATATATGCGTTGACTTTATTGACCTTAACAAAGCTTGTCCAAAAGACAACGATCCGCTCCTAACTATCGACCGACTTATAGATGCCTCTGCAGAACACAAGCTCTCTGGATACAACCAGGTAAAAATGGATCCCCAAAACTATGACAAAATAGCATTCATCACCAAAGATGATGCCTTCTGCTATCAAGTTATGCCTTTTGGCCTAAAGAATGCTGTAGCCGCATATCAATGCCTGGTCAACAAACTTTTCAAACACCAAATCAGGCGATCCATGAAAATTTATGTCGATGATATGCTGGTCAAAAGTCCCTCCCTCTACTAGTACATTGGAGACTTGACGAAAACCTTCCACATACTCCGTAAATACAAAATGAAACTTAACCCGCTTAAATGTGTATTTAGTGTTTATGCAAGAAAATTCCTAGGATTCATAATTTCATCATAAGAGATTAAAGTAAACCTTAAAAAGATAAGTGCAATACTCCAGATGAGCCCCCTAAAATCCAATAAGGAAGTACAATGACTAATAGGGGGAGCAGACATGTTAAATCGCTTTACTTCCAAATCCGCTGACAAATGTCTACCCTTCTTCAAACTACTAAGAGGGGTGACCAGGTATAAATGGATCGAGGAATGTCAGTAGTCCTTCGACAAATTAAAAGAATATTTGAGCACTTTGCCCTTACTAACCAACCCCAAACAAGGTGAACAGCTATATGTATATCTCGCTACATCTGACAAGATCATCACCACAGTCTTGGTGAAAGAAGAAGCTAAGTAACAATACCCCATTTATTACGTTAGTAGGGCACTCCAAGCCGGAGAGCTTTGTTACACCAAGATAGAGAAGCTAATCTATGCCATCATTGTAGTTGCCAGGAAACTAAGACAGTACTTTTAAGTACATCCCATCACTGTTCTAACATACCAACCCCTTAAAGATGTCCTCATCTGAGTCGATTCTGCAGGCAGAATAATTCACTAGAGCGTTGAACTTAGCGAATTTGGTCTGGCTTATAGTCCCAAGAAAGCAATCAAGGCACAAGCTCTAGCAAATTTTATCATCAAATACTTATTCCAGACGTCGAAAGAGTCAGCACCAAGTGACACCTTGATATGTGACGGTACTCAAAAAAGGGTTCTGACCATATAATCTCCTATTGATAGCCAAAATGGCAGCTGGACAGTATACATTAATGGATCATCTGGCAAAGAAAAAGGAGGTGCAGGAGTTCTATTACTCAATCCCCATGATCAAGAATGGCAATACGGCCTGTCTTTTTAGTTTGCCATGACAAACAATGAAGTCAAATATGAAGCACTAATCGCCAGAATAGAACTGGCCAAAACTTTTGGAGCCAACCACCTCATCCCTCGCACTGACTCTTAGCTAGTAGCCAACCAAATCAATGGAATATACGAGGTAAAGGATGAGTTATTCGCCAAATATCATGATGTTATCAAAAGGCTGTTCGGAAGCTTCGCTCATGTCTCCATTGAATGAATTCCTAGAGAAAGAAATTGTCAAGCTAATAATTTATGTAAAATGGCAAGTAGCATGGATCTCTCCACCAGGGGAAAAATCCTAGTCGAATGTGTCCCAATACCTAGCTATAACATGTGAATACATGAAATCACCACTGATGTAGAAGAAAATTAGATGACGCCATTTATCTCATTCCTCAAAGATAATAAAGCCCTAGTAAATCCTCTACAATGAAGGCGATTGGAAAAGAGAGCAAGCAGGTACATAATTATCAATGATGTCTTGTACAAAAAGTCCTTTACCCTCCCTTTACTCAGATGCTTGGCTCCTTCAGAGGTGAACTACGTGCTAAGAAAAATACATGAAGGCGTCTGTGGCAACCACTTAGAAGGAAAACCTTTGGTACTCAAAGCACTCAGACAAGGTTTTTTGTGGCTTACGATCCGAAAAGATGCCAAAGAACTAGTCAAAAAATGCGATAAATGTTAACAGTTCACCCTAATCTCGCGCTAGCCTACAGAAGTATTAAAGCAGATCTTCAATCCATGGCCATTCTGTGTATGGGGAATAGACATTTTGGGCCCCTTCCCTTTGGCGACCTCTCAGCATAAATTCTTAATCGTTGTAAGCAATTACTTCACCAAATGGGTAAAAGCTGAACCTGTCACTACCATCACTACCAGGACCATGGAGAGCATTATTTTATGGTACATCCATTGTGGGTTTGGGATACCCAGAGTGTTCATCGCTGACAATGGCAAACCGTTCTTAGCTAACAAATTGCACAATTTTTGTGAAAGGTTCCATATTAATCTTGTACACACTTTCGTCGCTCACCCACAGTTAAACGGCCAAATGGAATCCATGAACAAGAATATCCTACAACCATTAAAGAAAAAGCGAGATGACGCAAAAGGCGCTTGGGCAGAAGAAACACCAGGCATACTTTGGGTGATCCGCATAATGGAAACCCAAGTAATTGCAACTATCCCCTTTAGCCTCGTCTACGAAATCGAAGCAGTCAATCCCGCCTAAATAGAAGTCAATAACCTTCGCATCGCCAACACTAACAAACTATTCAACTCAGAACACTTAAAAGCCAACCTTGACTTACTAGAATAAATAAGGGAAGACATCACTATTAAAATGGCGATCCACGCACAACAAACCTATAGATACTACAATCGTTATGTTCACAATAGACAGTTCCAGGTTAGCAACTTAATGCTATAAAACTATGAGGCAAGTCAACCAGCTGGCGAACGAAAGAAGCTATCTCTAAATTAGGAAGGCCCCTATCAGATCTCCAAAGTCCTTGGATTTAGAGCTTATAAGTTAATAGATATGAACGATAAACCCATCCCTAATGCATGGAATGTTGTACACTTAAAAAGGTATTACCTGTAAGTATCTCTTTCATAAACTTCTCACTTTTTGGCCACCAAAGATTTCCTTAACATGTTCTTGTAACTCATGACAGCTAGTTACCCTGATGGCCTCCAAGGCCAAAAAGGTTGACACCATGTCATAAAGATCACCATAAAGGCTCTCAACAAATAGCTCGGGACAACTAGGCACCCTAACAGCCATCAAGGCAAAAAAGTTGATGCCATGCCACAAAAATCACCACAAAGGCTCTCAAAAGTTAGCTTGTGAATTCCAATCGCCCTAATGGCCAACAAGGCCCAAAAGTTGATGACATGTCACAAGGATCGGCATCAAGGCACACATTTGCTGCACTCACAACACCTAGTCACCTTATTGGTCACCAAGGCTCACACAATAACACTAAGTTACTTCAATCGATTACTAAGGCCCCAAGACATTTATTTATCGCCTGTCTTTACCGTAAATCATCAATCACATATTCTAAGTGACAGAAATATTTGCAATAAAAACCATCATTTCAACAAAAAAATTTTCATTTAATCAAAGATATTAAAAAAAAGCATCCCAGGCGCATTACAAGAATAGCTAGTTATCTCTGGCTGACAAAATAGCCTACTCGCCAGCTTTATCACCAGACTCTCCCACCTCAGTCTCCTCCAACGTAGAAGTAATCAAAGCTACGTCCCTTGATTGCCCTTCTTCTACCTCTTGCTGGCTAGGCATCAGCATGTTAAACCCTTGGGCGGTGTATATAATCGACCTAAGATAAGGGGACCCAGCAATAGCTGCACCCTATAAAGAGTGCTGCATCGATAAGAGTCTATAGCAGTAAAATGTTTGTCAAAAATTTCCTCTTCTTGCTTATTTATCTCTAACTGTTAATGAGCTCCCACCTAGTTAAGCTGCGCCTCTAATTCAATGACTCTACTCTTAGCCAACTGTAACTCTGCATCACGCTTCTCAAGCTTCTTTACAGATTCCACAGCCATTACCTTCGCCTTTATGGCCTGATGAAGCAACTCTGCAACCTTGGATAGTCACTTCTCCTCAATCTCTTTTAAAAAGGCTTCCAACTTGGCGTTTGCCTTCTTAGACTTTACAAACTACTCTTTCTGCTCTCTTAGTCTTGTCGCTTGCTGGTTGAACTTCTCCTGCCAACTTGTCATTTAGCTCATGTATGTTATTTGGCAGTAAAGTGTCTGCATCAATAAACACGCAAAACATCAATGTCATGAGCATATTTATACATAAAACTAGGACATTCTTACTTCTAAAAGATCAACCAATGACGGCTTCAAATTCACCGCTAGTGCCATTCTATTCAAAGACTCCCGATCACAGAAAACCACCCCCTTCACTGCCCATCTAATAGCAACTCGACATCTAGCACTCTTCTCTTATTGAGAAGAGTGGGCACCACTTGACCCCCAGAACTCGAACCAGTGCGTGCCAAATGCGACCTAGTTGAAAGGCTACTCGGCTTTGAAGACCCACTGCTCACTGAGATAAAGCCACCACTTGACCCAAACCATTCTACCTCATCGGGCGCCATGGGCACAATGATAGTCGTCGCGACAGACGAAGCAATAGGCATGCCCTCTTGCATTATGTTCGCCATTTCAGGCATGGCTTCTTCATGTTAGTCCACACTGACTTTACACTTCCCCTTACGTTGCCTCACAGCCATCTTTTCACCAGCTACCTATTTCGTAGCCTTTTCAGCCAGTGTCACTTGTATCGCATTCATCCTTGTCATAACACATAATTACATAAGTTACCACTTTTTGATTCAAAGATAATACTTAAGGAAATACCTTCATCTGCCTTGTGAGTGGGTAGATGTCTTTCCTCCTTGCCATTTTGCCCACCAGATACTCCAACCCTCTCTTTTTCCTCTATTATTATATCTTCTATTCCCTCCCCACCACACTTTCACCTATAACCATGAAAAACTATCAGTAAAACACTATAAGACAAAATATACACATGCCACCAAACACTCTGAATACACTTACTAACCATACTACTCTGATGTTTCAGCAAACGTCATCTTTTTCGCTGACTTGGGCCTCTCACCAGCCCTTCTGGCACTTTTGAAAGGTTTCACCCTAAACACCCTCTTTGAACATTCTAGAGCATCAGATATTCTTTGTTACTCACTCAGTCGCTCCTAAAAAACTCCACTAGCTCCTGCTCCTCGCCATTTAGGCTCAACCTCTCATTACTCGACCACGCCTTTTGACCACATCGGACTAGAAAAGGTCAAGCTGTGTTTGCCATTTTTTTCATAATAAAAAACTACTCCCTCTTCATGTGGGCATTTAATGGAAGGTCTACTATCAATTTCCCCCTTCCCTGGCTTACAAAATGTATAAACAAGTCTCAGCTTGCTTAAGAAAATATAGCTCTTTCACCACCCCTATTGAAGGTAGCCATCCCTTTTCTTTGCACACCAGGAAGTATGTCACAAGGATCGCCTAACTATTTAGCTTTAGCTTGTTGGGTGACAAGTTGTACGTCCTTAGCAGGGCATAGAAAAATGGCTCTAACGGTAGATTAAACTCACCCTTAAAAATGTAGAGATAAAATGTCGCACTGTCTCTTTCGATGAACGTAACCCTCTGCTCTATCATCGCCTTAACTATTTCGTACCTCTTTAGATCAACTCCTCTATCATGCATCCACCTCTGGACCATTTACATATTCACAAAATGAGTGTATCTCTCCATAGGCTATATCTCCAAATCTAGCACCACCTCTTTCATACCACTCGTTGCCTCTTTAGCCCCTTCTATGTTTGACCCATCACCCTTATGTTCGCCACTCTACTTAGCAGCAAGTGCTTCTCTCAAACCCCTCTCCTCCACCATTGGACGACCACCCATACCTCTCTGACTTAACCTTTCAACTATCCTCCTTACTTCCTATCCTCTTTATTCCAACCTGCCTTTCCTCACAATCGATTTGACAAGTAGCCTCCCCCCTCTCTTGTTATCCACCCTTCATAAGAGCCCCTTCTAAAGCCACACAAATAGTAAACCAAAAAATCCAGAAGCTAAAAACTTACAAAACATTTTCTTCTCAAACCCAATGATGGTACCACTCCTTGCTCGAATCTCCACCCACACCTTTGCTGCCAACACAACACAAAACACGTTAATTCCTTCTATAAACTATGAAACCTCTCACTATTTGACACACCCCCACCAAAAACTTACTCTTACTTCCCTGAAGAACCCAGTGACTCACTCTGACCTTCTTCTTCTTTTTTTTCCTTTTTTTTTCTCTTGAATAAAACACTGTGCTTCCCTCTCCACAAACTCCTCTCTTATACAGCTAAAAGGCTTGACCTTCTACATTCTCCAAACTGAACATGTGTCACTCTTTCATTCATCCCTCATCTATCACAATATACCACTACCATCCTGTCCTTTTCATTTTTTATTCCTCTTTTCAACACATGTTCGTCCATGATTTTTCTTTCTTTTTTTATGTAACATATCCCTAAAATGATGCATATTCAAATTCTCCTTGCATGACACGTGTCCAACCCTTATTTTCCCTTCTCTGTCATGTCACTGAAAAGTCACCTCCTGATATGCCCGTCTTTATTATCACTTTGCAGTCACAACTGTAATTAATGACATCTACCACCCTTTCATATTTAAAAATTCCCGCCTTGCCATGCGCAAGACGTCCCTCACCAAAGTCTAAAACGTCAGTCACTTTATAACTGTCTTTTGGACTATGAGGGGTAATTGTCATACCACTTGGGCGATCGACCAAATACTTCATCGCCACCCCACACAGTCACCATAACCAAAAAAGCTACCAAGATGTCCTTGCTATTGCCAAAACATAAGGGGACATCGATGTGACCACTTGACAATAGCATGTCCTCAGGACTAACACCTCTTAAATAGCGACTGACTGACAAGAACCCAACTATAAGGTATCCTAGCCTAACAACTAGCTCGGCGCTAGCTACCTGAATTTCAAATCACTTAACACCATGTCTCCCAACAACGCCTATAGAAGGTAAGACAGATGGGTCCAATTCTCAATCTCCTTTGTTATAAAATTTGAAAACCCAGCTATTGACTTAACCATCGAAGAGTGCCCCGGAGTATCAACTCTGGCACTCTTCTGACTCTTTCTGTGTTGTAGGGCCACGATTGACCATCCATAAGAAAAGCATCAACAAAGCTAATTTATTTTTCATAATAACGATTAAAAATTGTTATATTTAATAAATATATTTAATAGTTGATTTTTCAAATTAAATAAATGGTTAGAATTTTTAATGAATTTAGAATGTGATGTGTATAATTAAAATCAATAAAGCATACAATACAACAATAAAATTAAACAATTACAAAAAATATAAAATTAATTTAGATGAGAGTAATTAAATTTCTCTATGCATATAAAGACTTATGGGGAAGTTTTACGTTGTGATTTCATTCATTAATTAAATAGGATACTAGCCAACTAAGCCACGCGAATATGAGGGTATTACAGTAACTTAATAACTTAAAAACAACAAAAAAGTATGAGTTCATTTTTAGATATTTGCAGTGATTTTTTTTGAAAAATTATTTGTTATATTATTAGTAAAGTTGAAAAAACTTCAAAAGCTGTGTTTACAAGATGATACATATCTCATTTTTATTTTTTATTAGATAATTATTCGATCCACAGTTAGTGGAAAAACTCTATTAGCAGTGTATAGAAATAATTTTTCTTTTTTATTTCTTTACATATAATTTAAAGAATATGTGTTATTCCATTAACACTGTTTTTGAAGTTTTTTAACTCCACTAGCAATTTATCAAATAATTTTTTTTGAAAGCATGTTAAAAGTTGTTGTATTTTTTAATTTTTTTTATTTGTTAAGTATGCATCATTTTATTAATTTTATTAATATGGTAATTTGTCAAATTATTAGTACCAGAATTTAAGCATACCTACTCTGTGGGAGAAAAGATGATTTTTTTAAAACAGTATTTATTAGATAAATTTTTTGAAATGGTTAGTTATTTTAGAAGCAAAATGATTGAGTAATTTTTTTAATTTAAGTAGCTTTTAGTGAGTGGGGAGCAGTGTTATTGGCACCATACCGATACCAACTGATACAAGTTTCGACATATAACAATACTGACGATAATTGATTTCATTTCGATCTGCACCAGCTGTACCAATAGGTATCAATTCGTTTCGATTGTACCAGTCAAAAATAGCTGTACTTGTCGGTACATAACATAAGCTTGTAAAAAAAAAGTTAAACTGAGATTAATATTAAATTTGATGAATATTATATATTATTACCCGTAAATTTGATGAATATTAAGCATAATTATTCGTAAATTTAACGATTATTTAAAAATTTTAACTTACTACTTGACTGATATTGATCTTCTTATACTTGGTTAATTGTTTTAGAATATTATATATAATTGATGAATATTTAATATATGAAATTTATTTAATCTCATTTATTTTGTATTTGAAAATATTTTATATATATAAATTAAAAATATTCAAACTCTGATAAATCTGAAATAATACACTGAAATACACCAATACCTATATGTACTAGTACAAGAATAAAAATAATATGCTCACAGATACAGTATTAACTACCGTGGTGGAGAGTTTTTAAGGTGGGTGGTTGTGAAAAAAATAAGTAAAAAAATTACTGAGTAGTTTTTAAATTAAAAAAAAACATAATTATCTTTTAAGTCTATATTATTGTTAATATTTTTTTAAATGTCTTTAAATAATTTTAATAACTAAAAGTGCATATTAACTTGTGATTCCACTTCAGTCAGTCATTTTATATTATAAAAATATTAAATGTAAATGAGAGTTTGACGAGGAGGATATAAAAATAAATCTAAATATCACTATCACTAAACTTAATTCAAGTGCTAAAGAAAGAATGAACGGGGTGCCTGTAGCCCTTAGATTATTTAGTTATTATTTTTAAAATATTTTTTGTGTTTAAAACATTTTTTTATTGAATTAAAAAAAATAAATTACACATACTTTTTTCTAAATATCCAAATGTCATTAAGAATTATTATTATTATCATCTAAAATTTCTAAAGATTATTATATTGGACAATTTGATTTTTCAAGATATTACAATTTATAATAAGAAAATGTTATAAAATGATATTTCAAGATAAATATTATAATCAATGATTTGTCTCTTATTGAATTTTTAAAAATAATACATTGAATACAAAATTCATTTAAAAATATTATTTTAATTGAGTTTAAAGGGTTCAGCTATCATCCAATATACCTTTTTTCCATTAATTTATAATACCAATTTAGATTGATGACACATGGATTATTGGTGTTTAATGGTTAAAATTAAAACTCAACAAGACTTGTTAAACACAATTTTAACATTTCACTGCCAATTAAAGTCAAAGAGAAAACACAAAATTGAACGCCAAAACAATAAGGAGAGTCTTCGAAACCTTCGCTCTTTGAATGCAAGTCTTTTCTATCAATCAAGTAATTAAGGGTTTTTTTTTTTCTTTATTATCCAAGCTTAAGTCTAAATCGATTATTTTCTATCAAAAAAAATATTAAAATAGCTAAAAACATATGTATCCAATTTTGAGAACTTAGGTATGTTATTTTTTATTGTTCCTCCCTATTTAAACATTTAATATAGAATAATTATGTTTTTATCACATATAATCTGTAGCCAATAAGTAACAACAGTTCTTGGGTCTCTCGATTAACATTTTTAATTATTAGATCACTTATTTTTATTTTAATTTACATGTCAACTTTTGAATACTTGAAGTTTTAATTTTTTTAAGTGATAGGTTTATGAATATACAAGCAACTCCAATTGAACGTGTACCTCCTATACTTTTTAAACCAATGAAAGTTGGGATGGAATTCAAATCTGAACAAGAGGTATATGAGTAATACAATGATTATGCTCGAGAAATTGGTTTTAGTATTTGAAAGGATATGTCAATAAGAGCAAGAAACATGGTTTTGTAATATCTACAAAGTTCACATGTTTAAAAAAGGGTCTTCATGAATAGAAAAGGCTTGCTGCTATGGTCAAAACCCATCATAAGGAAACTAGAACCGATTGCTTGGTTCATATTGTTTTCAGGCATCAATCAAATGGCAAATACTGAGTTACTAATTTTGAAGAAAAGCACAACCATTCTTTTGCTCCTAAATCTTCTACTCATATATTACCATTGCAAAGAAAGATAACAAATGCTCAATCATATATGATTAACTTAGCTGATGATTCTAGTATATCTCCTAAACTTGCATTTGAGATGATTTCTCAAGCATCAGGTGGTCGAGATAATTTGGGATTTTGCAAAAATAGATTAAAAAGATTATTTACGCACTAAAGAGGAAACGGTCTTTAATGCATAAAGTGGCAGATAGCTTGTTAGATTATTTTGAGGAAAGAAAAGTTGAAGACCATTTTTTTCTCTACATAGTTGGATGTTAATGATTTA
>JBBYHM010395699.1:0-13908 GCA_038381775.1 Adansonia rubrostipa | reverse complement strand
TTGCATCTTGTCATGAATCATTATCATTTTCAGCATCCATAACATTTTCTTGTCAAAGTGCATAACACTTTCTTTATTTAGACCATTGGTAAAGTTAGCATCCCCATTCATGATATGTGCCATCTCTTCGTATGTTTGTTGTCTTCTCCTTTTCAAAGTGCATGTTTGATGGCTGTAAAAAAAGAAAACTAATTTTCAAAACCTCCCCAAGCCAAGCATGCTAACGTTAACCAATGAGGACTGGCATGAACTTAGCATTTTCCTAAAAGTTAACTAAAAAAATCTTAGGGAAGATGAAGTTTTCCAGATCTATAATCCTGATTAAACAAGCTCTAAACTTTTGATTTTCCAACAAAAATAGCCTTGCACTTGTTCCGTAAACGTTTGCGCCTTGTTTTTAAGTCAAAACCTTGAGTGGTATGGTCAACGAGCTGTTTCATCATCCCAAATTACTCCAGGGCTGTGCAAATGAGTTCGTGACACTCACGCCACTCTTTCCCTTTAGTCATGGATGTTCAAATGTCGATGACTCAAGTTTGGACCTATAAACATAGAGAAAATAAGAAATATCCTCTGCTTTGCTTTGTCCCCTGGTGGCAGCATCATTGTTACAAATTGAAAAATCACTTTAAAATCTCAAACGATTTTTCATGAATTTTATAATATTTTTCTCTGAAAGTGTGTCAAAATATCTTTAAAACGAGGTTGTGTTCAGCCTTGGATCAGTTCAGATGAAAGAGTTACGATTTTTCAAACCTAGACTGTCCAGAATACCTAGGGTTAACAAAGTGCATTCTAGTTAGGCCCTTTAAGCCTATTAAATTATTTTTCTAAATCTATCCAACATTTTCCCTAAAACGTTCATGAAATTCCCTTTCTAGAAAGGCATTATTTACAGTTTTTTGTTACCAAATAAGTCCAAAATGACTTTTCGAATTTTGATACACCCTTTTCCTCGCGTGCCCTATCACTAGCGTAATTGACCTAAATTTGAAAATTTATTTCCCTGGAAAGTGATTTTTTAATATATTAGAAATATTTTTAGATTGACCCTCGTCAAGTTACCTTTCTGACAGTATCTTGTCCATCCTCTAAAGCCTTCAGACTAATCCAAAATATATTTAGAAAGTAGGATCGTGCGATGCTGTCCCCTGTTCTTGGTCATGGTCAAAATTAAGTTATTTTCTTGAATTTTGTCTCGAGCATTTGAATGTCTCCGTATCACCCTATCAGACTCGAGAACATGCTTCGACCTCTCACAAGCTTGTATCAAGGCACGAATATATTTTTACATCTTTACCATCCTTGTTCACAACTTCTTTTGCCAAAAATTGTCAAAATGCTCACTCATTTTCTAAATCATGAAGTTTTGTCAACTTAAGTTTTCCAACTCGACTTCCTTAAAGAGTGTCAGATATGTCACTTTTCGGGATACTCCAACCCTGACCTTTCGAGGGGATACTCCAACCCTACTTTTCAAAATTGTCAAGATTTAGAAATCTTTCTTTGTCAAAATTATTTGTCATCAATGGGGATACTCCAACCCTATCTTTTCGAGGGGATACTCCAACCTGTCTTTTAACTACAATTAAAATTTCCTTCTTCCTAGGTTTCCATGAATATGTCAAGGAAACCTTATTTAATCAAGGAACCCAAATGCATCTTGAAAAATATCAATTCAAGTATTCCCAGATAATAAATGCTAATTGTGAGATAAATTCCAATAGTCTATCCCTTCACTTTATCATTATATTGAATGGTCCATGTTATGTTACTTTGTTCGTCGCCTTACTAACGTGATTTCTTTATGATGATTATTTGCATTCATGTTTTCAAATCATTTCAAGTAAAATTAAAGGTAATGTTCTGCATGGGTATCTCTCCAGTGCCCAATGTGGTATATTCCATTTTTCAAAGAAAAATCCAAATGTCATTTTTATTGAAAATCTTTATATTCCCTATCCCTCCAGGGTGTATATAAGATTAAATCTTCTCATCAAAACTTGGATTTGTATTTCTATAAAATTCTTACATTAAAAAAAGGTTATATCAAAATAGTGATGAGTTAAGATCGAAAGAATTGAAATGAGATAAGACATAATTAGTAAGGTATCGATTTCAAGCATCGTGAAGAGGTTCAGCCTCATCGTGCATAACCAACTCCCAAACCCAAATGGCAAATCTTTGTACTATATAGACCGCGAGATCGATGTTTCAAGTTTTGTAACTCAAGACTTAGGTTGTAATAGGCATCCAATCATGCCTAGCCCAAAATGATTGGTGGCGACTCTAAGCATTGGCCTTTTCCTGATGGTTATCCGAGATCAATAAGAAGAGCGATTGCCTTATGATCCCGTTCACTGCATCACAAGTCGAGAATCAGTACTTTTTTGTTTTCATCACGTCACGAAGGAAAAGTCTTGGTAAAGAAGACATTTTCAAGTTAGAAAAATATTTTAAATCGTATACACCCATAGATCCATGAGGATCCACCTTGGGGCATGTTGCAATAGCTTGGCGACTCCACTAGGGATCGTATAAAGAGTTAAGCTAATAACTAGTCATGTCTTATTAGGTTCTTGGTTCTTTCGATCTTCGATCATTATTTAACTATGTCCATTTTTTCATTTTGTCAACTAATATTTTGTTTGACATGATTGTCAGGATTGTCTTAATTTTGAATAATCTCCAGTTTAATAAAAATGGTAATATAAGAGTAAGCAAAAATGTTTGATCATTTCCCCGTTACACACCGCGCACTTGCATATGCATTAGAGTCTTGCCAAACTCCATGGCGAGGTTATAACCCAATCATACGGAGGAAGTGAGCTATCGCCTTCATGAGTAACCCTCCATATAAGCATAGCAATAACTTCCCAGATGTAAATTACCTATGTTTCTTGTGAGTAACCCTTCATATTTGCATAGGAAAATACATCCATCGAATTAAACTCGTTCTGCCAAACTCGCGATAGGCTTAGGATCGGGGTGCCGTAATTGTCCTTACCAGACCGAGGAACAATTCTGATACCTATTTAGGCATCAAGCTAAACCTCATATAGTGAGCCTATGAGTTAAACCATGTCAAACCATACTGGAATGTTGCTAGAATACCCAGAGAATAGGGTCACTCAAGGAAACATTCCTAACCTTTACTCTTAATTACCATAATGACACAGGTGATAATAAGTGTACAATTGTCACCCGCATATGCATTTTTTTATCATTTATCAAGGCATGCTGTCGTGCTGCCCGAATGACGGCTAACTTTTGTCTAACTAAGTGACGGTGAGCAAAAACCATCATTCACAATGTCTTATGCTGTAAACCATTATGATGTCTGAGTCATGGCTTAATACGTATCTGCACTAGTGGTGAGAAGCGAATATTACTATTGGTCGGTCATTTTATCACCTCATGAAGGGCAAGTTGTATCTAGACATGTTGATACACTGCCTATTTCTTGTCTCATCACCTTAGTTGAGACATGCTATGAATTTTTTTTTTAATGTTTTTGAATTCTTTAATTCCTTACATTTGTCTCTTATACGTTTCACTAACTCATTTTCCTTTCATTTTGTGTCTTGGCATATGCATCATCTCATCATAACTATCATGATTATCTTTATTTTGGGGCAATTATTCCAGTTCAGTGTTCAGCAAGGGGCATCATTTATGGAGCAACAGCTCATCTCTACTATCGAGTCCTTTAAAAACGTCAGAACATGGTCAGAAGGTTGCTAGTGTCAAGATGAAGATATCTTAAAGCCCGATTACATCTTTAAAATGCATGAAAAGGTCAAGATCGGTCTTAATCAGAATGATTGTCGAGAATTGAAGCATATTTAGCACAGTTGGGACAACAAAGAGAAAGACGCCTTCACTAAAAAGTATAGGGATATAGCTTTCTTACTTCAAGTTCAGTAGGAAGATGGCTTGCTACGAGCAGCGACACAGTTTTGGAATCCTGTCTACCAATGTTTCACCTTCAACCAACAAGATTTAGTCCCTACCATTAATGAGTACACAGCTCTACTTAACATAGAAAAGGCCAAGTCAGTCGAAATTTACTGCAAAGCCCTCACGCCTCCTCCGTTCAAGAAAAGGTTGAGGCAAGTTCTTGGGGCCACAGAAGCATGGGTTGATAATCACGTCAAGGTAAAAGGGAACTGTGAATGCATCTCTTGGGCTAGCTTGAAAAAGGCCATGGTATATCTTTTTTATCAAAAGAAAGCTCAAGATGTCCATGCTCTAGCAACCTACGGGCTTGTTATGTTCCTAAAGACTTTGGGTTATGTAGAGGCGACAGTCACAGATTTCTTTTCTTGCCTATGTTGTAACATCAACCCTGCTTCCACCATCATCTCAGAAACCATCGGCGCCCCTAGCTTTTATAAAAGAACGGGAATAGAAAGGTTTATCGGGTGCACCCTATTGCTCTAGATATGGCTCCTAGGTCATCTTTATGTTAGGAAAGGGAGAGCTGGGTAAAATTTCTTATTCAAGATCAGTCTTCTTGCTACGACATTGAGGAAGAATATCATCAAGATAAGATAGAAAAGCATTTGGTCAAGGAATTACAAAATGTCACGGAGGAAAAAGTCACGTGGAAAGCCTCATGGGTGTTCCCTCAGGCAGTTGTGTACAGATGTGGAGGCTACACTTATGTACCACTCCTGGGATTATTAGGGAATACTAGCTATGCTCCTCTATTGGTATTGTGTCAGTTCTAGTGCTAGCAATTCATCCTGTTCTTCAAAGACTTAGGACATTGGGATTTTAAATATGAAGAGCCCAATTATAAAGCAAACATTCAATTAGCTTTCCAAGCTTGGAAGAAGATCCATTGTACGAAAAGATACTTGAGAGAAAGCCTCACCACTCCTGGATATGAAAAATGGAGACCTGCCGTATTAATGACCCATTGCCACCACCCAACTTTGAGATACTATAAATCCCAATAAAAAAGTCACCTTCTGAGATCAAACAACTTATGATGGAGTTCAAATGAGAAAAAACATCTTTTGTCACAGAAATCTCTTAACTTAAGAAGGAAAATGCCCAGTTAGAGATGGATATCTATCTTAGAAGCGGTGAAATAGATCGAGTCCTCAAAAAAAGGGATTGCCTCAAAGATGACCTCAAAAGCCTAACCAAGGATTATATGGCACTCCGAAAAGCTAACAAGTCCCTCATGTTGGCAAGACATCAGTCGAACGGGAGGTGAAAGTTGCCACTCTTAATCGTGTGCTAAATCAGCTAAAAGAGGAAGTCAGAACCAGCAAAAAAAATTTGCAAGGGCATGCATTTTTACCTCCACTTACCAATGAAGAAATCAAAGACTTGAGACCCAAATACGGGATGCGAGAGTCGCCAGGGTTGAAAATGAATTCCTTACTCACAGAATCTAGGAGTTAGAGCACTCTCTCTAGATTCATCAAGGTCATATCAATGAGCTAACAAGGACCTTCGAGCAATGCAAACTAGAGTGGCAAGCGACAATTAACCAAGCACATTTTAATTACCAAGTACAACATCAACACCTTATTGAACAAGTTCAAATGGCTCAACGAGAGGTGGACGACATGATTAAGGTAGCTCGATCCATAACGTGAGACATTGTACCTATTTTAGATCGTGAGCAACAACTTTTAGGCTTTCTTGATCACGTGATTACATAATGTAATCATGTTAGATATTTTTAGATGTAATCATGTTGTAAGAAAAAACCTTTTTGTGGCTCTATGAATGATGTTATTGATGAGGCTGCTCCAAGAATCAATTGTCTCAAATGCATATGCACATTTAATTTCACTATTTTGTTCTATACACTTGCATTAATAATTCATTATCTAAACTCATTATTGCATCATAAACATTCATCAATAAATACATTTTTAAGTAAAAGTCTCATATGGGAATTGGGCCATAAAAGTGCAAGAGATTTCAAGGTCAATCAGGAAAACAAAACCTAACATCTGGTATCGCTATAACACATGATGCCACAAATAAATCATGGAGAGTGATCATGATGCTCGTATTGATCAACTTGAGCTAATGGTTAAGGAATCATAAGACTAGATGCTCTGTCAGCAAAGCAAAATGCAAACTCAAATTGCGAGACTTATGAAACTAATGACAACCTCCGTGAAAGAAAAAGGGTAAGCCAAAACTGCCAACACGAGGAATGATCCTCGCAACACTGAAAGTCCCCCTACCAATAATCAAAAACCCATCCAAAGGGAAACTAGACAAGAACAACAACCCACTCCTATAGTTGCTTTTCAGGCTCTACCAGTCATCTACCTAAATCCATTTATGGCAGGCCAATTCATTCTCAGTACTCAAGGGGTGAACGTAGGAGTCTCATTGGCAGATCCTTTAAACCTTGACCATGAGAAACTAGAGAAAATAGAAGGCTAAAAGTCCACCATGACTACGACAAAAGTGAACAAATTCTAGCTATTAGAAAAATGCCTTCAAGGTATAGTGGGAAGTGACAAGTTTAGAGCTCTTGACACGGAATCGCTGTTTTTGGTCTCTAAACTTGTCATTCCCCCAAAGTTCAAAGTCTTAGAGTTTGAGAAATTTATTAGAACCACTGACCTTTTTGTCCATGTCTAAATGTACCAGCGAAAGATGGCCAGTTACGAGAAAGATGAAAAGCTCATCATCCTTTGCTTCTAGCATAGCCTCATTAGGGTAATGGTTCAATGGTATATCGAGCTAGACAATGTGAAAATCCAATCATGGGCCGACCTGGCTAAGGCCTTTCTAAATCAATACCAGTACGTGTCAGTTGGATGCCGGATCGATTTTCCCTGATGAATTTCAAAAAAAGATCCACTGAAAGTTTTAGGCAATAGCTCAAAGGTGAAGAGAAGAAGCAACCTTAGTTTAGCCTCCTCTTACAAAAAAAAAAAGATGACAGTCACTTTTATTCATACCTTACATGCTTTTTATTACGAGAAGCTCGTAGGGAATGCCATCAATAAATTCACATACTTAGTTTTCTCTGAAGAAATGATCGATGCCGCCATTAAAAGTGGTAGAATATCTATCGAGGAAACAACTGGATCGAGTTAAAAGCCCATTATCGATAAGAAGAAAGAAAGAAAGGCCAATGCCATAAATAATGCTGGCTCGTCCCAACCAAGACAGCATCAAGCACCCTACCCTCGCTACTCAAGCATGCCACATTCTCACCTAGTCATAGTATCCCTGCAACCAATTTATGCCATAACCTATAACCCATCATTTGCAATCCCATCAAACCCACCACAAAGCTACTCTTTGCAAGTCCACCAAAATACCCATTGAACAGCCAGTAATGCACCTAGTAATCAAAGTCTGAATCAACAAAGGCAACACTTTGATCCTATCCCTATGACCTATAAGGAGCTCTACCAAACTTTACTCTAAAATCACTCAGTGGCTTTGATCTATGTCCTAAAAAAGAAATCGCCATACCTACAATGGTATAACCCTAACGCCCATTATGAATACCATGCTGGGGCCGTGGGGCATGACATCAGAACTGCATATCTTTCAAATGAAATGTACAAAATCTAATTAACTTAAAAGTCTTATAGTTTAGGATGAACTAGGGACAAATGTTGTTGCCAATCCTTTACTAAACTATACAGAGCTAGCTGTAAACATGTGGCATTAAGAACAAATATGAAGTCAAGATAAGCATAGAGGATGTAAGGATGCCAGTGTTCTTGGTCTGGCAAGCATTGATTAAAGTCGGATTGCTCAACACAATAGAAAAATTGGACGATAATCATGCTAACTTCTGTGACTTCTACATAGTTATAGGTCATACCCTATAAACATGTAAGGACTTTAGGTCCATGGTTTAAAGAATGGTGAATGAAAGCCAGATAGAATTTTATCATGAAACTACACCTGCTATTGAATCTATCAACATGATAAGGGAAGAAACCACGTACCCATCTTACGAAAGAAATCGACCCCTCATTGTTTATGGCAAGTCAAATCTCAGGGTTAGTTTTTCGACACCTACATCAAAGTTAGTTATGGAGGTACCTAAACCATTTTCGTATAAGAGCAACCAAGCTATTCCATGGAAGTACGAGAATCAGGTAGTGATGATCAAAGAACTAACTCCTACAACTGCTGCAATAGAGCTCCTCAAACTTAGTTATCTAACCCGTAGCAGTAGGTGTTACGCTCCCTAGCTCAAGAAAATAGAAGGTTGATGCATCTCCAAGCACCAGTACCACGCAGGCCCAAGCAAAGAATTTCAAGCTTGAGAAAATTATGAAAGCAATGAGTGAAAGAGAAGCCATAGAGTTTCTCAAGTTCATCAAGCATAGTGAATACTGCATTGTGGACCAGTTAAGCAAACAACTAGCAAAGATTTCTGTGATATCTCTGCTTCTTAATTTAGAGGTTCACCAAAATGCATTACTGAAGTTGTTAAATGAAACATATGTGCCACCAGACATCTTTGTGGACAAATTGGATCAGCTAGTGAACAACATCACAGTCGATATTGACCTAAATTTAAAAATTTATTTCCCTAAAAAATGATTTTTTAGGATTTTAGGAATATTTTTAGATTAACCCTCGTCCAGTTACCTTTCTGACGATGTCCATCCTCTAAAGCCTTCAAACCAATCTAGAATAAATTTAAAAAGTGGGATTGCATGATGCTGTCCCCCATTCTCATTCATGGTCAAAATTAAGTTCTTTTCTCGAGTTTCATCTTGAGACGTTCGAATGTCTCTGTATCACCCTGATCAAACTTAAGAACATGGTTTGACCTCCCACAAGCTCTTATCAAGGCACAAATATATTTTTACATTTTTACCATCCTCGTCCATAACCTTTTTTGCCAAAAATCATTAAAATGCTCACTCATTTCCTAAATCATGAAGTTTTGTTAACTTAAGTTTTCCAACTTGACCTTTTTAAAGAGTGTCAAATATGTCACTTTTTGGGATACTACAACCCTGACCTTTTGGAGGGATACTTCAATCCCGCTTTTAAAAATTATCATGATTTAGAAATCTTTTTTTGTCAAAATTATTTATCATCCATGGGATACTCCAACCCCATCTTTTTGAGGGAATACTCTAACCCTATCTTTAAACTATAATTAAATTTGTCTCTTTTTCAATCTTTTATGAATGTATTAAGAAAACCTTGTTCAATCAAGGAACCTAGATGCATATAAAAAATTATCAATTTGGTTATTCCTAGATAATTGATGCCAATTGTGAGATAAATTCCAATAGTCGATCCCTTCTCTTTATCATTATATTGAGTGGCCCATGTTATGTTACTTTGTTCGTTGCCTTACTAACATGTTTTCTTTGTTATAATTATTTGCATTCATGTTTTCAAATCAATTCAAGTAAAATTAAAAGTAATGTTCCACATGGGTATCTCTTTAGTGCTTAATATGGTATATTCCATTTTTCAAAGAAAAATTCAGAGGTCATTTTTATTGAAAATCTCTATATTCCCCATCCCTCTAGGGCGTATATGAGATTAAATCTTTTCGTTAAAACTTAGATTTTTATTTTTATAGAATTCATGCATTAAAAAATGGTTATATCAAAATAATGATGAGTTAATATCAAAAAAATCAAAACTAAGATAAGACATAACTAAAAAGGTATCGATTTTGAGCGTCGTGAAGAGATTTGCGCCTTATCGTGGGTAACCAACTCCTAAACCCAAATGGTGAATCTTTGTACTATGTAGACCACAGGATCGATGTTTCAAGTTTTATAACTTATGACATAGGTTTCAATAGGCATCCAATCATGCCAAGCCCAAAATGATTGGTGGTGACTCCATGTATTGGCCATTTCATGATGGTCATTCGAGACCAATAAAATGAGCGATTCATCTTATGGTCCCCTTTATTGTATCACAAGTCAAGAATTTATACTTTCTCGTTCTCATCACGTCGCCAAGAAAAAGTCTCGATTAAGAAGATATTTTCAAGTCAAAAAATATTTTAAGTCGTATGCACCCATAGATCTGCAAAGATCCACTCCGAGGCACGTTGCGACAGCGATCACTACACGTCTTTTCTAAATGGAAAAATGTTATCCCTAGGCTCATTTTGCAAGATTTCTTAACATTATCTCACAATATGCAATGTTGTCCCTAGGCTTGTCTTACATGTGTAGCTTCATCAGAGGAAACAATGTGTTTGAGTATAATAAATGTAATTATTGTAATTAGAGATTTTTTAGTTTTGACTTTTAAATTTTTATAGTAATAATTGCATCTTACTCAACCATTTCAATGGGATTGGGCTATTTGATGCACATGTTTGGCTTATGTGCTTGTGGGAAGTGTTTAGAAAAAGTTATATCGATTTGCGTTATAATTGTTACGAGTCTTTTTATTTCTTTTATTAGTTACTGAGCATTTATGCCCATTCTTGGGAGCATAACAGGTCGATTTCGCACTGGTTAGGGCTTATAGATAGTAAAGGTTTGCTTAGGGGACAACCATAGGATTTTTTATGACTTTTTGCCTTTTTTATCACTATGATGGAAACGAAGTAGAATAGGGTAAAAAGTAGTAATCAAAATTTTGAACAGGTAATACTGGTTTCTTTGTTAGCATTTATGTTTGCATTTGATTAAAATAAAAAGGAATAATGAATGGGTCATAGTGGGGAGAGTAGTGGTGATGAATCCCTTGCTATTAGCAGGGTGAGAGTTCTGATAGGGTAGTAAGATTTTTACTATTAGTAGTGATTGAAATTTTTACTATTAGTAGGGGTGAGAGTTTTGATAGGGTAGTGAGGCTGATGCTGAACTAGCAAATTGAAAGGATCCTTTTGGTTGGGATATGTTTGTAGATACAGTGATAGAGTTGTTATTGCGTCGATGTTTAACCATGTTCAACCATCGATATGGTGTTAGTATTCCTTGACTTGGCTATCATCTGACCTAGGTTTTGCTAAATAGGAAAAAAATATGTTTCTTTGAACATATTGGTATCCACTTTCCCTTAAACCAATTCTTTGCCATATGCTTGGATGGTTATAGGGTTAGGACCTTATAGTTCACCAGTGCTATGTGGTGTATTATAGACGTGTACTTTCTCGATTGTCACATCAAAAGAGATAAGCCATATTTCACCATGTTGTGTAACTTATATTAGCTGAAAAAGGGTACTTATGAATATTTGAGTCATCGTCATCATGGGTTATAAGTAGTGTAGAATATTATAAGGACTTATTTCTTCTTAGTGCACCTGTTACTCAAGGATAAGTGGCCCTTTCACATGCAGTGAGGTGTGATTCCTATAGGTAAGATGAAGGATGTCGAGTCTATAAACAAAGAAGAAAGCACATAGTTCAAGGTTTATCATTCAGAATATACAAATAATTATGCCCAGACAATAACAAATTGGAATATGTATTAGTTTTGTTAAAAGGAGTCCCAATGTTGTAGCCTTAGAGTTTTAAAATTTAAGGGCAGAGTTAAGAAATAACCTATGGCCTGAGAATAGAAAGATAATTTGGTAATGTGTTTAACTGGATGGTTACCTGAAGTGCTATCAAAGAGGGACGAGGCCATCATAATTGTAAAGGCCTGAGTAAAACTAGATAAGGGTAGCGAGGGTATCAGTCATGGGTCCAACATTATTAAGCCTTTTGTTCTTACTTTGTTATTGGTTGAAAAGTCTGTAGAAAGGGTTGGATTAGTTGTTGGCCAGGGGCCACAGCCCAAGAGGAAACTAATAGTGGTGGAGTCTGAGGAAGAAGGTATTAGCAAAGTAAAGTTCGATCACTCATTGCCTCTGTCATGTTGCTAGACCTTTTAACGGTGAATAAAATCAAGAGAGGGTGAATTGATTTCTTAAAATTTTAGTGAATTAAAACTTTGATAAATAAACTTGAGAAATCTAAATTATAAACTTTAGAGTGCAAGTTAGTGAATAAAAATCAATAATTAAAGAAAAGGGAAAGAAGAAGCAAACTCGATGATTTATAGAGGTTCAACCTTAATTGCCTACGTCCTCTACCTCAGCCTTACTTGCCTCAGATTTCCACAATTCACTAACTTGAATTGTTTACATTTCAAGGACAAGGTATAACCTTTACACTCCCTATCTTTCAAAGCTAAGATAGAAACCTCTGCCCTCTATCTTTTGTGGTTAAGATAGAACCCTCTCTCACTACTTTTAAAAGCTAAGTAAAACCTTTTCTACTTTTCAATGGCTAAGTAGTAACCTCCCCTTTTTTACAAGGATTTGAGTGTAAATAAATAAAACCTCTAAAGGTTAGTTGTTTACAAGAATTTTGGCTTAAAGGAAATATGTATCTAAAGATACAAAATGAAGAATACAAAAATAGGAAGAATTAATCCTATACAAAGATAAACTACTTAGCAAAAATGATGGAGAAAATGAAAGGTATGACTCTAGGCACAATCTCTTGGTTCTTCTTCTTGTTAAAGGTGTTGGAGTGGCTTATTTATAGCCTTGATCATGATTCTAGCCATTGGGAACATTTGGTGAAAGAATATAGTCGTTAGAGCCTTTAAAATATCATTTCCTGTTGTTCCCTGTGTCTCTTTATCGATACAATTAAGTGGGTATCGATACTTTGTATTTAACGGTCAAAAATATGATCGTTAAATAGTCTTGTATTGATATAGAAAGATCTGTCTCGATACATGAATAGTTCTGCATCGATACAAAATGCTCTGTCTCGATACATGAACAGTGATTTATGCATTTTAAGGTTATTTAGCTACTACCAAGCATTGTATCGATACATACACATAGTGTATCAATACATTCATATGAAAATCAATTTTAAGAGGCTTTTCATGACTTTAAAACATGTAAAACTTATCTTAAAAATGTTTTATAAAAAATATATATTAAAAACACATTTTTGAGTGCTTGAAGGAGTTAAAACACTTTTTAGTATTTTTCAAAGTGTTTACAAAATATTTCATGGAAAAATACTAGTCTTGAAAATAATTAAACACAAGCTAATTTAGCTTAAGTTTTAGTTATATCAAAACTAAGATTAATTCAAAGCTAATATAGCTAACAATCTTCTCCTTTTTGATATGACAAAACTTAAGGTAAATTTGCTTGTAAAACTCCCCCTTAATCATTTAAAGCTTTTCAATAAAACTTCCCTTTAATAAAAGCATTATGAAATGGGCTTTTCTAAGATTTTCTTTTGAAACACTTAGCAATGGCATTTTTGGTCATATTTGGCTTCAAGAATACCAATGCACAATGTTAAGTATTTCAATAATACAAATAATGTAAGCATATGTGAAATCCTCCTATTTGCTAGCATAAGCATATATATATAAATGAAGTGCAAGCAAGCAAATTGACCCCTATTCTCCCCTTTTTTGGAATATAAAAAAGGTGAAAGTAGATTAATTCAAAGCTAAGGGTCTAAATTCAAAAAAAATCTAGAAGGTGTATTAAGTATGAAACATTTAAGAACATGTCTACTAATTATTGAGAAAATATATGCAATTAAGTCCTAATGTGTAGTTCATCAGATTTTTGTATTCTTTTGTAGTCATTTAAGCACATTTAAGAGATAAACATACCAATTGTTAAAGGATTTTAAGAATTATTAATCCAATTGGTGTTTAAGTGCACAATAGATCCAATTTTTTGAATTTTTAGTGCACATGCACACTACAATAGATGCCATATGAAAGGTTAAAAAAATTTCAAGAAAAACGTAACAAACTGCAGTAGGTTAAAAAATCATTTACTTATTTATGATATGTCAATAAAATCATTTTAGCAAATATTCAATCAAAGAACATGCTTAAATATGAGAATCATGCACTTAAAAATGTTCAATGATTCATTCAAAGCAAACATTTTAAGCATACATTACATACTAGAATACCAATTATA
>JBBYHM010395688.1:0-13908 GCA_038381775.1 Adansonia rubrostipa | reverse complement strand
ACGATGGATTGAAGTGATCAAGTGATCGTGCTATTAAGCCCAATCAATTGAGCTTTGATCACCCTTATGGCCTGTTTGGGCAATTAAGCCATTTAGGCAATTATGATTATTTAGGGGATCGACATACTTAAATTGTTAAATCTTCAACTATACCACAATTTCCATGTATATTAATTAATGAAGTAATGTTCAACTAATAACACAGAATCGAGGGATTTTAACATTTTTTCTTATTTAAAAAACTTTTTATTTAAGGCTGAAAAGAGGTATAACAACCAAGTAATTTTCAATGCTTAATCTTTTTCAAACAAACACAAAGTACTAGTAAATAGAGAGAGGGAGGAGAAATAACAAATTTGGGAGTCCTTAAAATTCAAATTTTAACTAAATTCCATGTTCATCCTTTAACACGTTTTAACTATGCCTTTCAATTTCTTTTCTTCTTGGAAATAAAAGGACTCAATATTGTAGTCACCTTATTCCATGCCATTTAAGGTTATCTTGAATAATATTTTTACATGCAAATTGTCGGCACCGGTTGCTTTCTCATTCCAATAAAATGTCATGGATAAAGTCCACCAAGATTACTTTATTGACAATAATTCCATTAAATATTTTATACATAATTATATTATTTAACATTAATATATAAATAATTATTTTTACAGCAACAAAGAAATGTTAAAACCCCACAAAAGTTAGCAGGGAGACAAGTATACCTTTTATTTATTCTTTTATCTTTTTAAAAAATATCGTAGAGAACACATGTTATCACAATAACTTTCGCTTGTGAAAATTTTACATTTCACTTCTGATTTATAAGAAAATTATTTTTAAAATATATTTGTATATTTATTAAAATTTCAGATTAAATATATTTTAAAGGTATTAATTTTGAATCTCAAGAATAAATCACTTTTTTTTCCGGTTTAAGGACTCGTTGGAGTCTGTGTTTATTGAAATCTATATATTATCTTGAGATTTCATCTACTAATATTGTGAGACCGCCAGATCCATATCAACAATTATTTTTAATTAGATGGATCATGAACTTGAAGTTTTCAATGTGCATTAGCTCATTAATTCGAACTGACTTCGATCAAGCACATAAAGTCTTGATAACACTTTTATCCTTTTTCAAAGCAAATGTTTAATCTTATTTTTTCACTATGGCGGACCAATCATGCAATTTTTTTTACCTTATCTTTCACGTCGAGATTTTTCCGGTTGCTCTAATGGTGATTTCAGACATGAAAGATGTGATCGAATAAAATGAGTGGCTCAAAGTTTGAGCTCTTTTTCTTATGTTTTGGCAAGCCATTGGAAGCTCACACAAAATATCTTTACCAATATTGAACACTGCAAAACCCCAAGGAATTGATGTCTGGGAGTTATCTTCTCAATTCTTATTTTGGAAAGAAGTTGAGTGCTTAAAGTTGAAAGTTGGTACACTGCAATTGCTGGATCCCATGTCATTCGAATGTCCTAACTTTGTGTAGTACTCCACGTTACAATTGAGATATACGTGTTGAAATCTTTTGGTGTGGTGGTCTTGGTGGCTTGAGTTTCAGTAAAGGGATAGAGAGAATGCATAGCGTTGGTCAATCCCTAAAAGAGTTATTTATAGCTATTTAGACGACTTGCCAAGTGCATGTCATTGTCGGCCTCTAGTTGGATGTTGATAGTCAAAGGTCTAGACGATGGGTTAGAATCTCATGTAGATTATGATGCATGCAACGGGACCTCTAGCGACCTCAGAGGCGACCATGTGTCCTTGGAAAGGACAACCTGGCTTGCCGGGCATCATGTTGTACGGACGTAGGCCTTGGTTGTGCTTGAGCCACTTGGCCGGCAACAGCCCACGGCCTGAACAATATGCGTGATATAAAATTTTAATTTGTATCTATTCAATTAATGATTTAGTAGGCATGCGATAATCACTAGTCAAGTCAAGGTGACAGGATGACAAGATGATGAAAAACTCTGATTGTCGGTGGAAGGATGGGTGGGGTTTGGAAATTAATCATGTCGGCATGTGCATGTGGGAACATGTTGAGCAATGAAATTTGTAAAGATCAAGGAGCTAGCATGCGATCACAACAGGAGTTAGGCTCACGTCGGCCATCAACTTTGCATGGGCCATGTACAAAATTGGAAACAAATTGAAAGCAAAGCTGAAGACTGCTATTGTTCCACAGGTATAAAAGGACGGGTTGATTTTCTGTTGCTTGAGGTAGGTAATTCGTGGATACTTTCTCTCTGTATTTGTCTGTCAAGATCACGTATGCATATATATATATATATATATATATCTTATATTTGATCATTGATAATATAAATATCTATATGATTTTAGTGAATTTAATGATGTTAATTTATTAAAAATTATAAAAATAAATAATAATTTTATTTCAATGAGATGATATTATTTAATCTATTGATATTATACAAGTTTATCTACTGTTAGAACATTAAATATAAATTTATAATTCTAAGGCCATTTGTTTCAAGATCTAATTATTATAATACTATATATTTTCAAGATCTTGTTGGTTTATCTACATTGCAAGGAGATAATACAAAAGCTAATTAAGTAATAAGCTAAGAACTCTCATATATATGGGTGGATGGTAGATATAAGATCCTATTACAAGCCATATATACTTAATCCAAATTAACATATGGAAAATATCAAAGTCCAATTTCTCAAATATATCCAAATTAAGGAGAATTCATTTGGAGGGATGCAATAGAAAGAGATGTACTTAATCTTCATATATATGTTTTGTCACCATTAAGCAAGTGCATGGACCAGATATCCTCCACGTCTGTGCTCCAATAGCTTTCATTATTTGATTGATCAACCGTGTTTTGTTGTTGTTGTGGAAATGCCTCATCAATGTTGCAATGTTTAAATGATGATATTGGAGGAGAGTATGTTTCCATGAAATTTGTACTGCTAATATTACAAACCAATTGGCTTGTCCTTGCTTGACGATCGATTAATTCGAAGTTACTTTGAGAAAACCACATTCCTGCTTGCTTGTTAATATGGTTTTTGATTCTAGTCCTCCAATAATTATTTATCTTCTAGGTAGATGTTTTGCTATTTTGGACCACCTGCATACTTATGAATTATGAATAAATATACATGTCATTGATAGTATACTTAAGCTCAATCATGAACATCTTTACTGATGCATAAAAATCAATAAGAAGAGTTCACATTTTCCATAGATATTCTCAAAATGAAAAATAACCTACTTTTATTCATGGCTCTAAATTCAAATATGTCCCCTCAAATTGATTCAAAATAATCTTAGCATTTTAAATCCAACATTATAAAACTTAAGGGAATTGAAGATGATCAATGCTCATCTCCAAAAGATAAAAGAAATTATTTCTAAAAGTTTTAGGGATGAAAAATTATTGTTAATAGTCATATTCTAAAGCTATCTCTGAAAAGTTTAGGAGATGACATTCATCCTAATACGATTAAATCAGGAATAACATTCATCCCTAATACTGCTAAATTCAGAATAAAGATGATGTTTTTCTTGATCGTCCCTAGAGATCTTTTATTTTATAGTACGAATCAAAATTTTCCTTCTTTCATTTTCTTTTTAAAAAACAAGCCAGAGCCTTTGACTTTTGATTTGTCCAGCACAAATTTGTTTTCCAAAAAGGTAAGGATGTAATGATAACTATTGTGAACCATTAAAATTCATAATGCATGCTAATTAATTTGTTTTTGAATGAAAATTAAGCTCCTAATCCTTTTCGGAGTTAATGCTATTATAAATTTCCAAGAAGGGCAGACAATGTCTCGAGTCTTAACCATCCAAAACAATATGTTTTATGTCTACTTCAACCAAGAAATATAAAATGCATCTATTCTTCCGAAAACTAGTCTTAACATATGTCCAATTTGTAAGGGTTCGGCTTAAAATGGAAACCTTTTATTGCCAATCTCTTTTGCTAGTTGTACATATTTTATGTGCTTATAATTTTTTTTGTTAAAAATATCGTTGTTTGGGAATAGGCAAAAAAAAAAAAAAACCTGTAATTTGGAAACATGGTAAGAAGCTGTAGATGTTGAGATTCCAACTCAAATCTACTAAATGTCATTTTTTAAAAATAACTACATGAATCACCCAAACTAAGTTCTAGGTTCCAAATAATGAGTACATTGCATATAGCAAATCATTAGTAATTTTTGGCAGCCTGGAAAATTTTCAAGAACTGAGGTAAGTATAAAAGGGAAATATTGGTGGCCACAATTTAAGTTTGATGGAGAAAAGAATAAGTAAATCCATGTGTTACAAGTCGTTTTTGGTGGCCGAAAATTACTCAAGTTCCACGTCGTCGCTAGATCCTCAAGAAAAAGAGCAAAAGGTGGGCAATATTTGATGTACAAAAATATTAGCCCCTGGAGAAGTTCACCTTTGCCCATAATCAAAATGAAGTTGAATTTATAACACACCAATTAAGATGGGAAGAATTTCTTCTTTGTATTGGAAGATCAAAGAGTAATGAGATATTGATTTATTAGTTCCATATGAATCATGCATATACAGTTTATACATATAATAATTTTTTCCTTTATTTTATTTTTTTGGAAATAATGTCATATATTGATATATATATATATATATATATATGCAGTGTTTCATCATAACATCAACTAACCTGTTTCCCCACTTAGCATGCAATTCCATAATCCTTAAATTACAAGTAGCTTCATTTCCCTATGTTTTGATACTCTCTCTCTCTCTCTCTCTCTCTCTCTCTCTCTCTCTATATATATATATATATATATATATATACACAATACCTGAAGCTTTAGCAAGGGCATTCCAAACGCCTTCACCATGGTTGGCAATATAGTTGACGAGAATCAAATCTTCTTCCACAGTCCATGGTCCTTTCCTCACTTCAACATCTTGATATTTGCATGGTTTTTTACCCATCCTTTTTTTTTTTTTTTTTTGTGAAAAAGAGAGAAATAAATAAGATAGCAAGAATCTATATTAAGAGAGAGGAAGAGATTTTGCTGCAAAATAAGGTAGAAGGGGGTTTTTACAGTGCAAACATTAAGATGAGTTTTAGTAGTAATCTTGTTGCTAAATAATACCATTAGAAATAGCTTTTAACCTAACTATTGTGTTAATGATACCACATGCATGCATGGCCACATATTCTATATGTATATATTTATATTAGGGTTAATATATTACTTTCTTTGTCCCATTTTATATATCAATGTTTGATTTTTTTATCAAATGAATTCAACTTCAATCACTATTTTTTAAAATATCATATTGAATTAATATTTAAATATATATATGTTTTGCAATCGGACTTTAAAAATCTTATTTTAATTTTTTTTATTTTTATAAATTTCTTAAAATAATAATCAAAGTCGAGTTTATTTATCCTGAAAAATCAATTAGAGACAAATTTAATAGTATGAACGAAGTATTATACATTCCTCCTTGTTCATGTGACATTCTCTCTATGTACCTAACTATTTTTTAAACATATTTTATTAATATTATATAAATCAAGGAAATTGAGATTTAAAAAAAAAAGGAAATAAAATCACTTTTTCGTAATTGGCAGATAGTTTGAGAAGTTTAGAGGGACTTATATCATGCAAAAAAAGAAAATAAATAAATAAATAAAATAAATGAAAAATAGCGAAAAAAGATTCTAAAATATATATTACTATTTACGTAGTTCGATCAATATGACCTACGTACACGGGCAGTGAAAGAGATTTCTTATTTTTTTTGAAGAATTGATATAGATTACCAAAAAAAACCCGAGCCCTTCGCTTTCACCACAAACCTCTATTTTTTTTTTCTTTCGGGTCAAGCTCTTACAATTTCAGATCGGGTCATAATTCTAAGCATATCACAAAATTCAAGGCACTCAACAATATATATATAAAAACAACATCGCATGCAATTTATATTTTATTGCGACAAAATATATATGATTTATAAAATTTTTTGCCATGGATTATCGAGCTTTCATAAATAATGTTGATACTTAAGCTCGATCATGAACATCTTTAATAAAAAAATTGAATAAAATTTAAAACTTAAAATATAAAATCAAATCAAATTTAAATAAAATATATAACATTAATATTATATTAAATTTGACCTTAAGCTGACTCGATAGATGAATACCTTTACTAATGGTGCAAATATCCAAGACCATATGATTGAAATTAGGCATAAAATTGACACGTTTGATTTGATTTTAAAGTGAGAAGTTGTTTAGCGTTCCAAATTTCAAAATAAAGCCTTTAGTCTAAACGTGTTCATAAATTAGATCAAAATTTAAAAAAAATTTTAAAACCTTTTAAAGGTTTAAATTCAATTATTTTAATTTATTTAAATTATTTATATCTGTTGTTTATAATTAATAAAAAATAAAAAATTTATTTTTATATTAATATTTATATATATTATAATTAAATTTAAATAAAAATAATTTTTTAATATTTAAATATTAATTTGAGTCGAACTTAACAAATTTGACGGATAACTTAAACTCGTGGATAATTAGAGCCTAGAGATACTAAAACACATTAAAGGACAAAATGGATGTTGACTAGGCATTAAAAAAACAAATCAATTATAAGGACTCATTCCTAACTGAAGTCATTCAAAGAAATTCTTAGCCACTTGTTCCGATTAATTGATCTTAAAACTCAGTTTCTTAATTTCTAAGGATGTTTCCTTAATTGTAAATTTATTTTTACCACAAAGGTTTTTTATTTTTTGGATTTTTTTATTAATTTTATAATCTCTCTTTAGGGAAAAAAATTCCCAAAATAATTTCTCTTTGTCTTTAAAAAAAATTGTTTCTTGCATTTAAAATTAAATATTTTTCTTCCTAATAAAGTAATCCGATTATTTTTTTAATATAATTATACAGCATAAAAATAAATAAAAATATAAATTTTTATAATTTATATAATTATGTAACACTAAATACGTAAATATAATATAAATATATAAATTATCGAATATATTTTAATTTTAAGGAACCATTTTGGAGTGAATACACTGCAAAGTACCAAAAAAGCGGGGCCCTTGTTGAAAGAACACGAATTTTGCATTTGCTTTAATTTCCTAATTAAGGAATCTTGGAAAAAAAAATTTAAAAAGTTTAACTATTTTGCTTCTCCCGACTACTAGATTTGTCTACGGACCGGACTTTGAAAATATCTTTTATCAACTCGATTCAATCCAAATTAATATCTAATAATTTAAAAAATAAATATAATTATAAAATATATAAATATAAATATAAATATAAATATATATTTTTATTTTTATTAATTTATGAATAGTAAAATATAAATAATCTAAACGATTTAAACAAAAAATAAAAAATTATTATAATCATAACTTAACTCATGAACACTTTTAATAACGTATTCATGTGAAAATAAATAATAACCTGACTTTACGAGCCGATATATTGCTTACATTTCTTTTCCTTTTCTTAATTAAAAATAAAAAGACTAAATTTCATCCACATATAAAATTTATGGCTAATATATGGATTAGGATGGACAACAACACATATTATTAAATGTTTGTTTGCAAATTGCAAAATAAACACAACTTTATTTATTTATTTATTTATTTATTTATTTATTTATTTATTTATTTATTTTATCTATGATCAGTCTAAAAATGGAGATATGTCCAATTTGTACCGCATGGGTAGACTTAAAAAAAATCTCACAATTAATCAATGAAGTTAGAGAAAATCAATGAATAAAAAATCAAATTTTAATTAATTGGATCAATGATAATATGCTCGATTCGATAATTCAACTTAAGACAAGGTTAATTTTTGAATAGTTTTAAATGTTAATTTTATTATTTAATCATTCTAAACATTTTTACGTTAATTAATGAAATTTAAATATTTTTTAACTCCTTATTTTTACATTGAATATTTTACCATTAACGTATTTTTATTAAATTTTTATTAAATTTAATATTTATTTAATACAAAATTGCATTCCTTATTAAATAATTGTTCCTTAATTGGACCAATTGTTAAATGAAAAACTTAAAACTCTATTGATTCAATCTTTCTATTCATTCAATAAATTAAGTATATAATCCCCTTGCCAGTCTTAATAAAAAAATAATTATTTTATACATCGACAGTGAAAAAATTTTATAAGTAAAATAATAACGCGTCTCGTAAAATTTACCCTTTGAACCCTACTTTTTTTTATTCTACTATCAGTATATGAGATATATCCTTTTAAAAAAAATTAAGATCAAATACTGGGGTTTTCGTTTTAAAAGATTAAGATCGATCTCTTTTAGCTAGGCATCTTTTTCGAACCATTATTAGTAAAATATGAGCAGGCTTGAACGGATTTATATAGTTTTTATATTTAAGACCAAAACTAGAAAAAAAAAAAAGGCCCATTTTTTACCGAGCCCAGGCAACCATAGAAGCTATTAATTTATTATTTGAACCCGACCCGACCCACGGACAAATAATAAACATTAATTTTATTCCAAGCAATCAACAAATAAAGCATTTTGTTAACAAAGTCATGTCTCCAAAGCACAAATCAAAATACAGCAAGCCATAACTAAAGTCTGGTTATTTATATAACATGGAAGATAAAGTAAATATCCATACGTTGAACGCAGTTTCTTTGCATTTAGAAGCCAAGAAAAGGGCACTGCTTTCGAGCATGTTCCGGTATCAGCTTGGCCAAAATCTCCAAACTCGCACCTTTCAGCTCTGTAGTGTCATCAATGGCACGAGAGACGGGTTCAATATGCAACAATTTTCATGTGCTTTAAAAAATGAAAAAGTGGAATAAGATGACTAACCTTGAGGCTTGAAGTTGAATAATGGTGGCAGGGGTCGCCCGTTCGGAAGACACGCATTAGGATCGCGAAGTTCATCGAAGAATGGATGGATACAGGCCTCTAACTGCAAATATAAATATGCCATGTCGTATTACTCTACCGAATGTTATTGCAATAACATTGAGCCATTAAACTTGGGGCTTATCTCAATTGATTTAAGTAGTCATTCTTAAAAAGTGACATCTAGTAAATCTGAAGTTCAAATCTCAATATCCATAACCCCTTTTCAAATCCCAAACTACGACTTCCTTTATACCAATATCATCGAGCAATTCAATGGGGCTCAAATTGGAATAATTAAAACAAGGGTCGTTGCATGATAGCAATAATTGCATAATGAATCATTTAAAAGTGTTAAGCGTTTTGACTTAAAACCTTTGAAAATTAGTATGTTCTAAGACAGGAGCACCCAAGTAAGAAGTACTTACCGCAGTGCACCTCAGATTCGGAGAATATTGAAGAAGTCTTGAGACGAGATCTACTGCTTCTGGGGGCATGCGTTTGTGGAATATCTGCGATAAAACTTAAAAGTTAGATAGATTCATTTGCAATAAGGTACAAAGAGCTACAATTTTGCTCACTTTATGCCAAGGATGAGCCTTGATTTGAGGGAACTTGAACTCCGTGTAGTTGGGGTTCATGCATTTTATCTCCTCTCGAGTTGGAGTCCCGAGTACCTACAAGAAAACTTAATTCAGCTTCGTTTATCTAATTAAAAATTGCATCGGATTTTTGTTGTATTTAAAGATACAAATTCTACCTTATGCCACCAAGTCCGAAATGAAAATTACCTTAATAATCTCGACAAGCTGATCAACTCCGCTCTCACCTGGAAAGAGAGGCTAAAAGTTTGATAGCCAAAAGAGAAAAAGAACACATTTATGTTTAGATTCACTTTCCATTTTATACTTGGTATAAAACTATGATTTTCTAGCATGTAAGGAACCTGTCCGAGAAGCAATTCAGCAAGGACGCAACCAACAGACCATATGTCAATTGCAGTCGTGTACTCTGTTGCCCCGAATATGAGTTCAGGCGCACGATAATATCGAGAACAGATATATGATATATTTGGCTCGCCTTTCACCTGTTACAAGAAAACGAATTATAAGCAATACGAACACAACATCGAAGAAAAGTATCATAGTTTTGTTATAATGAGAAACTCAAGCGCAAGAATGGAAAGCCTAAAAAATTCATGGAACCTTGTATAATATTTTTGAAAAAATGACAGACTCCGTTCGTGTGCAAATTTCGATAGTTTTAAAAGGAAAAAAATTCCTTCACTCGTATCAACAACAAAACCGAGTAACATTGCAATTCCCAAATAAGAATTATTGACAAAATCAAGAAGACTATACCAGAACTTTTGCACTTCCGAAATCACATAGCTTGACCTGATGTGTATGGGGATTAACCTGCGGCAACAAATATCGTTGCTATATATCATTATCGTCTAATCACATTGAGGAAAAAAGTGAGCTTGTGATGCAAACCAGAAGATTTTGTGGCTTAATGTCCCGGTGGCATACACCAACACCCCCATGGATATATGCCAAAGCTCTACAAATCTGCGAAAATTCATTCATACATAAAAGTCTTAAGATCAAGGTCTACAAATCTGCCAAAATCGGACACTGAAAATCGAGTCCAAGTAAAATAGTCTTCAACTATTACTTAGGCTCGAGTAAAATATTTAGGTATCTGGAGTCTATTACCTGGTACGTGTAGAGTTTGACATATATCAGAGGCATTCGCTGATTTGCTCTACTATAGTGCTTTGCTACACGATATACAGTCTCAGGAACATATTCAAGCACCAAATTAAGATAGAGCTCATCCTTGTCGGTCGTTGAAAAGAAGCAGTGCTTGAGCGACACGACATTGGGATGATCAAGTAGGCGCATTGTTTGCAGCTCGCGGTTTTTATATCTCTTGTCCTGTAAAACCTTTTTAATTGCTACAGTTTCTCCACTTTCTAGACACTTAGCCTGCAACATCATACAGACGTAAGATAGCAAAACTGCATTTATAAGCTGATAATCAAGGCATAAATAAACAGCACTTGCTTTTATGATTCAGAACTTGTAATCAAAACATCACCTGAAATACAATTCCAAAAGAGCCCTGACCAACAACACGCTCGGCCATATAACTTATCGTCTGCAGGTCAATACAAAAGAATTTAAAGATATAGGGGTGTAGTGCATGTTGATTTCTCCACTCCTTAATTCAAAATGATATTAACATACTATTAAAAAACAAAAAAAAAAAAAACAAGAAGTTGTAATCTTGGATGATGGGACGATTTAGAAACGCATTCATAATTTCATTGCTCATCACGGAAATATAAACCATGAATGCAACTCCAAAGATCCAATCGACTGATGCCATTACATGATAAATATATAATATGTTCGAAAGTAAGCAAGTCTATGCATTTTTTCTAGAAACTTTAATATTTTTTTATCTAGAATGCATTTCTCATTTTCTTTCCAAAAAACAGAACTACCGACCATGACAATCTATCCCGAAAAAGACATGAATGATAGTAAGACATACTTGGCTTTCATAACATGTAGAATTAAATAACATTTTGACCTTGAAAATATATACCTGCTTGGGTTCACCATTTCTACCACCAATAGTAGTAACTATAATATGTCCCGTTTCAGTTCCATTTCCGTCCACCATTGCCGTTTCCATTTCCTAACACGCAAAAGTTTCGGTAAAACAAGAAGCCTGTGCCCTAAAGAGCGAAAAAAATAAATCATAAGGAGATTAGTGTGGAGAAACCTTTTCAACTTTCTCATCCTTGATCTTCATCTCATTGATCTCCTCTGGGAGTTTGTCAACGAAAGTACTATCACCAGTAGGTTTTCTAACCACTGAAGTGGGAACCGTACCAGCCGAAGCCATGTATGGTGAATTAAATATTTGCAATATGGTTGAAAACTTGTTCACCAGCTGTATTTTAAGAAGAAAGTGCATCCATATTCCAGCCAAATATACAAAATCAAGACAATCTAACTACAGACACCTAATGTCTGCCACAGTTTTTTTTTTTTTCCCTGCAAAACATAAACTAGCAAACAATGTTGTTTAAATGCTAACATACTACATACCTATGCTCCTCGGACTTAGGTGTGTGTCAGTTAGGTATACGTCCGACATGGGTATATTCAATTTTTTTTAAGATTTTCATATATTAAGATGATATCATATCTCATATACCCATGTTCTGATATATATATATCGGACATGAATACTTCAAGAAAAATAAAAGTCCGACTCCTAACAACATAGCTATACAGAAATATCAGTCATCATGAAAATGCCAAGGTTCTTTCTTAAATCAATTCACAGCATTCAATCTCAGAAGACTTCAGCTTACGATTTAGTGTATGTTCCCCCCTCAATTAGGAAGAACATGTGATTATTACTCAGTGGCTAAACTAAAATATTTTGGACAACCAATATTTATATTTTAATAAATCAATTTACATTCCTTTAACTTTTTCTCACTTACCAAACAAAGCAAATTATTTGACACAATGCACATAAAACTTTCAAAACCAAAACCTTCCTTTTTCCTTTCCTTTTCTTCTAACTTTCTTAGCATCCAAACAAAACTTCCAAAAAAAATACTTAATAAAAAAAATGTCTTACCTTCTAAGTTGCAGATTCCCTCACATTTTGCAAACCCTATGATCCAAACAGAGACATCAAAGAAAATAAAATTAGAAAGAAACTTCAAATATATATTTCCTTTAGAAATTGAGTCTTTGGATTCTCTGTTTTTTTTTTTTTCTGATTCTGAATCGAAGCAGAGCGGACCCAAACTGATACTATCATATCTAGTTTTGACGTTAGTTTTGACATCCGTGCTAACGAGTGTGCTTAACACGTGGCAGTTGTTGGTTCGGTAGTTGATCTAGTTACGTCATAATGTTGACCGGTACTTTGATAGGGAGTGATGGTAAGCGTGTTGGTGAAGTGTACGATTGGGTTTATGAGGGCCGTTAGATTTGTTGACGATGAGCTTGAGAGGGAATTGGACGGTCATGATGGTGGGGGAAGATGAAGAGCAGTGAGAGAGAGTGGTTTCACTCTTTTACTTTGTTTGTAATGGGAAAAGGAAGGGAAGGTTAATGCGGTTGTCAGAACTTTGGAGGTATACGAATCCAGAAACACCAGCTCATCATGAAAATGACACTTTGGTTCAGTTTCAACTCAACCTCAACCTCAAACGAAATACATGTTTTACCTGGTCGGGTCGATTTGTGTGAATTGAGTTTTAAATATATTTTTTTATTAATTTATTAATTTTAATTTGATTTAAATTAATATTTAATAATTAAAATTTATTTTTATTAAAATTTTATTATAAAATATATAAATATTATTATAAATATTATTTTTATTTTATTTTTATTAATTATAAATAGTAAATATGAATAATTTGATCGACTCGAATTAATTTCAAGATTGCATAAAGAATATATAATTAATCGGTAGATATCCCTATAACAAATAAATGAGAATTTAAAATTTATATAGTAAGGTTCTTTTATATTTTATTACATTATGATAAAATATATAAATATATTATAAATACCAAAATTATTAAACTTATCCATTTGGGCATAGCTTTACCAAAAACTGAAAATTTTAGGGCTTTTTGCAAGTTCAAGCTATGGAAAGGTAAATTATATATCCCCATAAATCATAAGATATATCCATATATAGAAACACACATGGGAATTAAATTGTGGATTATTATTTTATATTTTTAGACTTATCCTATAGTTAGATTCTTAATATAATTTGGTGTGTTTTTTAATTATTATTTAATTAATAAAACGTTTTATTTAAATTAAATCATAAAATATATAAAAATATTAACATAAAAAGTAATATTTTTATTTATTTGAACAATGGAATATATTTTTCGAATTCCACGAGTCAAATCACTCTT
>JBBYHM010395646.1:0-13915 GCA_038381775.1 Adansonia rubrostipa | reverse complement strand
AACTCTAATTAGTCTTCTAGTATAGGTCCCTAGTCTAGTCTATGAAAATTGCCTGTGCACCATCATAAGGTAATTATTAAGAAAAGGATATAGACTAGAAGACTTATACGGGGTGTTCGTCTTTGTGTATTTAGAGCGAGTCTGGGTTCTTGATCAATAATGGTTAGAGATACGTTTTATTTAAATTATTACATAAAAAAGTTCTGAAGGTATATTTTCAAATTAAATTAGTACAAAAGAAAGAAATGTAAAAACGGGAATGGTTATTATTATTATTATTATTATTATTATTATTATTATTATTATTATTTGGATAGTTAAAATTGAGTAAAAAAAATAGAGTGATAAGAAAGAAAACAAAAAAATGAGTATAATGCAAATTTATATTTGTTATTTGTTTTGAATTCATACTGGCACTGATCTTACTAAAACTGATTACAAAAACCAATTTCTAATTAAACTATATTTCATTAAGCATTTTAAGGTAAATTAATTTGTCAAACCAAAATGTTTAAATGACACTGTTAAAATTTGAAGTAAAATTTGTACAATTATGGCATTTTTAGGCTCCATTCATTCCACAGGCACATATAATAAATTTGTCAAACGTGGAATTTTATATTTAGCATCATTTTTTTACTAACTTTAAATATATTAGGAAAATATGTCTTAAAAAGTATTATTTGATCTTAGTCAACAAATTGGAACTTAAAAGAAAAGAAAAATATAAACTGCTTCCTGAACTTTTAAATCATATATCATTTTGATACAAACTCTAAATGTTACATTTAGCTAATATTATCTCGAATGTATACACTATATGAAACTATGAAACCATTAATATTTTTCAATTAAAAATTTCAAAAAAAAAGAGAGAATAAAAATCCATTCGAGATTGAGCAATTGTTGAATGCTATACGTCACTGACATGATTTTTTTAAGAAAAAATTACCATGTAAAGTGGACTCACCCAAGTATTTCATTGAACTTTTTGTAATAGAAATTAATTAATTTGTTGAGAATTACAATATTCACTTCGAATTTGAGGCCTTTAAATACGTACATAACTAAACAATAAAAAAAATTACTTAAGATTGATGAAGCTTATGACAATTAATTAAAGAAAATAGTAAAATAAACAATTACTAAGTCCATGATTATCATATGACACCAAATAAGAAGAGATTAAAGCATGGAAAGAGAAGTGAAGAAAAGGGGAAAGGTGAATAATAGGTATATCCAACTCTGCCATGAGATCAGTGATGAAAAAACTCTTTTAGACTTTACAACAAATGTTCATAAATAATAAATTTTGACTATATTAGCGACAAAATTAGCGATAAAACACTATCGATGAACTTTAGCGATGGCTACTCATCCATAATAAAGTTGTGACATTAGAACGATAGACTGAAGGATAAAAACTGTCAGAGGACTTTAGCAATGAATACTCATCCATAACAAATTGCAACAAGATTAGCGACGAAAAACTACCGATAGACTTTTGCGACAAAATTTAACTACTAATACTCATTTGTAATAAAATTGTGACAACATTAACAGCAAATAAATCAGTCGTCTCCATTTTACCACAAAATTAGCAACAAATACACTACAACCAAATACAATGACAAAAGATGTCACTAATTTAACGATGAATGTTGTTTATCACACAGTAGCGATGGCATTAGCGATGACTTTTTGCATTAATAATTCAGCAATGAATTTTGCAATGAACATAATTCATCGCTAAATAAGCAATGAAAGTCAGCAACGAATTCTTCATTGCAAAATTCAATGTTATTATGTTCAATTCTTAGCCATGATATTTAGCGACGAAAATTGCCAAATTTGACACCATTTTGCATGAATATTAGCGACGATTTTTGTAATAAATCACTTGTCGCAAAAGTATCCTTTGTAGTTTGCAATGTATTTGTGACGAACATTTGACAATTGTTTTTGTCGTTGCTATTTTCATTGCTAATTAGCGACAAATAATTTTTCATCATTATTTTTCACGGCTAAAACCTCTTCCTTTTTTGTAGCGTCTCAGATTTAGGGAATTGCTTGAGTCTATTCTATCAAAAATTTAGATATTGTTATTGGTGTATCCTTATGTTTTAATCATGTTTAAGATAGTTTTATATAAATTTTGATAGCTAATAATTTGTATTATATAGATTTTGAGATATTCATGTATTATGCCATTTTTAGTGTCAATTTTTATCGTGCTCTAATTATTTTTCATGTCACGTTCAGATCGCCTAATTTTAGTTACAAAAGTTAAAAATTCATTTTCTTATTACTAATTATTTATGTAATAGCTATATTTATACTTGTAATTTCCAACAAAGCTTTGAAAAAAAAAAAAAGAACCGCACAGGCATCAACCTAATGTTCATTTCTTTGAGGTAACTTTAATATAATATTAAAGATGTAATAGATGTGTGGAACATAGCAAACATGGAACTTGTATTTTAACAACAAAAATTAAGATTTAAGATGCAATAAACAATTCAGGAAAGCGTTAGCAGTGAGAGATATCAAAGTCTGAATTTGTTTTCTAAAGCCAGTTCCATGTATATAGGGCATTTCTAGCGTGCGTTTGTTATTATAAGCTTTTGGTAAGCTTTAGTTGCAACCGATTTATAATAAATAAAATTATTATAATTTCATAGATATATTGTAAGTTACATAAATCATTATCATTAAAAAAAATTTTAATTACGAATAAATATTATAGCTAAATAAATTATATTATCTATTACATAAATTATTATGATTGTTAGTATAACTTAATATTATATATTTTTGTTATAATTACACATATATAATTTACGTACATAAATTATAATAAAAGATAATAAAAGTTGTAATACATAAATTTATTACGTTTACATAAAAATTTTATAAGTTACAAAAATTTATTATAATTAGGTGATAGAAAATAGTACTTCACGAAATATTATAATTGCATAAATTATATTATCTATTACACATTTATATTATCATAGGAATGTGAATAAGTATTACACATTTTTTACAATTATATATATATATTATTTACTTACAGAAACTATGATAAAAGATAATAAAAGTTATAATACATAAATTTATTACATTTACATAAAAATTTTATAAGTTACATAAATATATTATCAACAGATAATAAGAAGTATAATTACAAAAAATATTATAGTTACATAAATTATATTATCTATATCATATGTTTATTACCATAGGTAATATAAATACGTATTAAATATTTTTATATAATTTATGTTATATGTAATGTATTTATGTAAAGAATCTTTGAAGGTAATGTATATATGTAATTTGTTATATATAAATATTATCGAATTTACAAACAAACATTACAGATTTATATAAGAACATTACCAAATCTGTAATATATGTATGTAAAATATTTCTTTAAGAAAATTAACTATAATTTTCTAGAAATTTTTTATTATTTATTAAATATATTATATGGGTGAGAAATTAATTTTTGTAGTAATTTTTGTAGTGAAAAAAGTTTTCATAATTTTTTAGTTTAATAATTTATTTGGGTGTACTAGTAATAATTATATTATATTTAAAAAATTAATTATTTGATTAAATTTATAATTTTTATTAGTTGGTAAATTACAATTAAACATTACAAAAATTACATATAAGTATTACAATTTACATAATGTTTATGTATAATTAGTATTATATGTATGTATTTGTGTAAAAAATCTTATAAGATAATATATATATAATTTATCACATAAAAATATTACCAAATTTATATAAAAATATTATTAAATCTGTAATATATGTATGTAAAATATTTATTTAAGAAAATTAAATATAATGTTTTAGAAATTATTTTTATTATTTATTAAATATATTATATGTGTGGAAAATTATTTTTATTTTTTATTAAATATATTATATATGTAGGAAATTAATTTTTGCAGTAATTTTGGAAGTAAAAATTTTCATTTTTTTTATTTTAATAATTTATTTGGGTATATTAGTAATAATCATATTATATTAAAAAAATAATTTTAAGATAAAATTATATTTTTTATTAGTTGGTCAAGTTAGAACTAAATATTATGAAACTTACATATAAATATTACGATTTACATAATGTTTATAGGTTATTTATGTTATATGTAATGTATTTGTGTAAGGAATCTTTAAAGGTAATGTTTACATGTAATTTGTTACATACAAACAATACCAGATTACAAATAAACATTAAAATGTTTGCATAAAAACATAACTAGATTTGTAATTGTATTGTATAAAATATTCTTTTGAGAAAATTAACTTTAATTTTCTCAAAATAATTTTTTATTTTTTATTAAATATATTATATATTAAGGTTTATGTAAAAACGAGATCGACAACTATCTATACATGCTCGAATTCAAAACAGTGATTGAGCTTTTATCAAGAGTTCATTATAAAAAATATTATATATATATATATACACCTACCCTTCACCTACACACACATATATATATAAAGTGGGGAGTCAGTTCCCTTATAAAGGAACCAGCTCCCCCTTTTTATATTATATATACAATATATATTATAAACATAATATATTATATGTTATATATAAATTATATATATTAAAAATATGTTTTAGAAATAATAAAAATAAAAAATATTTTATATTAAATGCTAACATAGTACGTTAGTTTGTGAAAAAGATTTAGGAAGAATTATAAAAAAATAGAAAGTAATAATAATTATTAAAAATAAAATCAAGAAAAAATAATTTTAAAAAAAAATAACAATTATTAGAATTATTAGTAAAAAATTATAATTACCATTTTACCTTTATTTTCATCTTATCTTTTGCTGCATTTTTCCCTAGCAGTAATTTAGTGAAGATTATAAATTCTATATATATTAAATTATAATATATATTGTTTACTATTTATTTTTTTGTTTACAATCTTAAAGATTAAATACAAGAATAATCAACTATATTTTTTATTTTTTGCTTAAAAGTTTATTTTTGTATTTATATTGGAACGTCATTCTCCTATTATACAAGAATAATTAGCTTATTATACAAGAATAATTAGCTTCAGCATATATAAAGCTATGCTCAAGATGATGTCGATCATACATGAACACGACTACTTTATATATGTGCTTTACATTTAGTTATAGTGAGTCGTACATTTAGTTATACTGAGTTGTACTTTAGTTTTAGGGAGTCGTACATTTAGTAATTATTTTTTAATATAAAATTTTTTAATATTTTATTATGTATTATATATTATATAATATATTATTACATTATTTTTATAATATTATATATCATTTTATAAATGTATTATATAATATTTATTATTTGAAAATTTTTAAAAATAATTTAGATCTAATATTAAATATTTTTTAATTTTTATTATTTTTATATTAATCTGGTATTTAATATAATTCAAGATTATCTTATAATTCAAAATTTAATATAATATTTTTAATATATATAATTTATATACAATATATAATTATACATATTATATATATTTTGTGAGAGGTCGATTTCGTTAAGGGGAGCCGATCCCCAATATACATAATATTATAATATATAATAAATAATATATTATTTGTAAGTGGTAATTCGAGATTTAGTATAAAATAGTTTTTATTTTTGTTATTTGTAAATGATATTTTAAAATGTAATATAAAATATGTTTTATTTTTTATTATTTTTAAATAGTAACTCAAGATTTAATAAAAAATATTTTTACATATTTGATTATTTTTAAATACTATTTTATATATATAATTTATATATATAGTTTATATATATATGAGAGAGTCGATTCCTGTTCGAAGTAAAAGTAAGATTAAATTATAATTATAATCTCTTTATTAATAATTTTAATAATTATTTTTTAAAAATAATTTTTTTTTGCTTTCACTTTTTTGTAAAAGATATCACCCCATTTCACTTTTTTGAAATTCTCTCTAAATGCTACCGATTAACAAGTAAACTATATTTATCTTTTTTTTTTTAATCAACAGTTGGGACTAAAAATTTTACCTCTAAAAATTTATATTATTTTAAGCGAATGAAAATCTTATAATAAAAAACGTATCCTAAAATTTTTCTTGTGTATATCCCCTTCTGCATGTGACTTGAGAGAAAGGGAAGGTAGAAAAGACGGAGAATTGAATTCTTTAATTGATTAATTAGATAAATAGTAGTGTTAAATATGTATCATATGTGGCATGGTTTTCAGTCACACAGACGACCGGTGAATATCTTCGAGTGGCTGTGGCAGATAACAAAATTCCTGCATGGCATGACCAGCCAATTCTTGGACGCGCTTTCGTTTAATGATTGATCCATCAGTATCATTAAAGCTTCCAAAGATGTGGACTCATTCTAAGTCACATACGGATCAATCTCTGCTGCCGCTGCCTTCATTGCGGGTGGTGGCCAGCTGCAACTCCATTAATTAATTACTTAAGTAATTAATTGATTATTATATATTCATAATCTCTGGTGGTGAAAATGAGAAGATTCACCATCAGGAATTTATTTATACATATATATATAAATGAAAAAAAGAGAGAAAATAAGAGGTTTGAGTATGGAAATGTAGCAATTTATAACGATCGAGCTGCATCTACACTACATATTCACGAGGAAAAAATACACGAAAATGCTTAAACTGGAGGAATTAAAATAATTAAATAGTCTGGATTTCCGATAATAAAAGCTAGCTAGCTATTTTTTTACATTAATTTCCCAAGATAGCTAGCTATTCTTGAGGTTGCTCCTCCCAGCTAGTAAGTTGGTTTAAAAACTAATCAAACCTCGCAGTTTGTGTTATTGATCGGTTAATTATTAATTATGGCTTCAAAATTGCCAAGTCAGGCATTAATTAATTAATGGTGGTGTTTAGAGATTAAAATAATTATGAGTCTGATAATCTAATCGTAAGGAAAACTTTACCTTCTGAACACGTAGATGGGAGAAGGTGAAAAGGGAAGGTACAAGGGCGAAGAAGAATGGATGGTGCAACTGCATGGAAAGGTGTAGCACTTAGGCTAGCCATCAAAATGATGTATATATATTCATGAAGAAGAAAAAAAATGCATGGTTAGAAAGCGCCCCGTTGATAAAAGCATTATCTATGATAAATGTTGCTTTCTTAATTAAATTGGAGGAAAACACTACTAAATTTCCTTTCTATTGATAAATGTATAAAAGCCAGCCGTTCTTTACATGATTTTGCCTAGGTATTTTTGAGTGCCTTCTAATTCTAGCTAGCTAGCTGTAGCGAATTGATTTGTTAACAACAAATTAATCCCGGTTAGTTCCAATAAAATCAAGTACGTACGTATGGCTTCAAAATTCAAATACAAGTTACGTGGCAGTCTAAACTCATTAGTCTAATTTTATGATCTTCGTTCCGTGGTGGCAAATTTATCCGCATCTCTAATGATATATTTGGAGGAAAAACTTTAAAATTTTTTTTAAAAAAATTTAAATAGTAATATTTTCAAATTTATCAATTTAAAATATTAGTATTTATAATTATCTTATGTGGATAAATATTTTTAGAAAGAAATTTTAAGTTCTAGATTTGATCAAATACCAATAATTATAAATAATAATATTAAAAATAAAATAAGAAAATATGCAATATGGATGTCATTAGATTTGTAAAAATATATAAATATTTCAAATAACATAAAAAATAAAAAAATAAATTTTCAAATGAGTTTATTTAGTTAAAATTTTAAAAAAATTAATAACAACGTTAAAATGAAAATTAATAAACATGGATATCTTAGTAAAAAATAAATTTTAAAAAAATTAAATATTAAAAAATATTAATATCTGGAGATGAAATTTGAAAAGGAAATTTGAGCTATCTAAAATTCCTCTTTCAAATTTTAAGAATTTTAAACATTCTAAATTTTATTTTGTCAAACAAAAAAATTTTATTTTAAAATATTAAAAATCTCTTTACAAATAAATTCTCTCTTTGAAATCCCTAATCCAAATACACCCTAATTGATTTTTTTCCATGCAACACTAATTGATAGGAAATCTTGTAATTAACATTACAGAGATCGGTCAAAACGCATATATATATATATACACGCAATATGTTTAAAATTATTGGATGGTCAAGATTCCCTTTTTGTTAACTAGAAAGTAACAATTAATATTTTACAAGAAATAGAAAAATAAATTGAAAAAAAAAATGAAAGGCATTGCCTTTGACCAATAATTGTTGCAGATGGTAATTATGGTTTAATCGCAAATTTATGCAATATTATTTATATACGTGCTTCATACTTGACATAGAGCATCGCATATTGTCTCATGCATATATATATATATATATATATATATATATAAAACTTTAAAATATAAAATACCATATATAGTATGAATGATAACTAGCAGGACATCATATAATATATATATATATATATAAAAAGTATAGGATTGTTTCGTTGGCAATTTCCAGCCGCCTAACATTTGGTAGGGGTCATTGACTGATTCCATACACTATATATATCCAAATAAAAGCCAACAAAAGAAGAAGATCAAAGGGCTCTTGCTATCTTGCATTACATATATACATATATATATATATATATATCATTGCTGTGTCTTAAAAGAAAAACCTGAGACGAGGATACTTTGAAGAATTAAGTAGCATGCATGTTCCTCGATGGAGATATATAAGAATGTGGGAATGAATGAGCAAATCCCAGCATCATTATTACATCACGACCTAGCTAAATGTAAACAGAAGCGGAATGAATATATATTTGTAGGCGCGTTACGTCAACAGGGACTGAAATGAAATTTATCAATACCATACGTATCTCTTCCCTTCTTAAATTCCTTGTTGGCTTTTGCTTCCAAATTTTATCAGCGTCAGCGGTCAGTCTCAGGGCCTACATTTATAATTTTTTACCTAACATTCTAACAGCTAACGGACCCTGTTGACGTCATGTGCTTGCCAAAAGCCAAAGCCAAAGTTGAAATTCATGGACACACAAAACTGCTTTGCCTTTATCAAAGTTATTTTCATCCCTTAGTACCCACAAACATCTGTACGTCTTAGCATGATATATATATATATATATATATATATATATATATATATAAACTGCCCAATTGCATGATTATAGCTTTATGTCATCCTAATCTCTGAAATATCCAACTACATTACTACTTTACCAAAAAAAAAAAAAAAAACCTTATACAATAGTTTGATCCTTGACTAAAAAATACCAAAAAAAAAATTATGATCATTAAATTACAAAATCATCATGCTTATTAAATAATAATTACAACAATAAAAGGTCACATCTATTTTATTTGTATATATAACTTCATATTTAACAGCTGATATTGTATATATGACAATAATCTTGTAATAAAGAGCACAATGCTCACAGGTGACAAAAAACATGGGACTGATAATTTCTCTTTAGCTTTTTTTAAAGAAAAATGGGACAAATATGCTCTAGTATTATTTAATTTTATTATAAAAATGATAAAATATAATTTTGCATTAGAAAATTAGCTTCAATATTAATTGCTGCCAACTTCATGCAACAAAAAAGTAAGAAAAAAAAGAAACTGACAATTCAAATTAGCATTTTGATATTTTGTCTTTTGTATAGTCAGCGTAAATCATATTTCTGACAAAGGCCGACCTTTCATTAATTTCCGCTGTATTTTCCACACATTTGACATAGAAAAAATTTCCAAGCTAGGGATAGGTCGCGAGAGAAAAATACGAAGTCAAGTAAGTAGTCTCTTCTTTTCTTTCCTTTCCCTTCCTTTTCAACTTTTTTTTCTCTCGATTGGCTCGGCTCGGCTCCCCAGTGGCCTCGGCCTCTTACTAAAGAAGGACAGGGCCGAAGACAAATTGGCAAATAGCCCAACCCATTTTTTCCCTTCACGGCCAATAGCTAATGGCGATATGACAAATCTTATATCCAGCTTACTTGTCCTAGGCAGCCATTACCATTCCAATACGAGATTATATTCATGGCCATTGAATGCCACAACTAAAAATCAAACGGCCAAACCACGTCAATTAAATTAAAAAAATAAATGACGTGCAAAACTCCTTTTAACCAAAGTAATCGACAATACATTGATATTCCTTAGTCATTATAAGCTCCAAAACTTATTTGTCAAAGACATATATATATATATATATCAATTCCTAAAGAGTTAAGTCATTAATTACTAGCAAAATAGAATTTACAAGGCTAACTTTTTCTCTTTATATGTATAGCTAGCTTGTGTAATTTCTTTTAGTATGATCTTTGTGCATTAACGTAGATCCTTCGGGTACGAGCATAGAGGACTAAGGCGAGGAAGGTCCCAAGAAAACAAAGTGTACCCCACAAAATGAAGGTCTTTCTGTAGCATTCCATGCCAAAGCATTTCCCATCTGCATTTCCTTCCTTGCGGTAAATAATAGCTGCTAGGTAGCCGAAGAGGAAGGATCCTATTGGAATGTTTGCCACCACAACGTTATGGTTCACGCCAAAATTTTTTGTCCCAAACAGTTCTGTTGTTAATGATACCGTAATGGAAGTGATTGCTCCTGTACAAACTCCTATAATGGCGGTGCTGATGTAAAGCCAGAGGTTGGCAGCGTTGACAAGTAAGAAGAAAGCTCCCCCTGTTGGGGCCATTAATGCCGCCACAAATGCTGTTCTTGATATCATGTATGTTCTCCTGAAATTTCCAGACTAATTTTAATTAGCTAGCTTCTTATATATATATATATATATATATATATATATTGATACTTCAGTGCATGACCAACGTTCAACAAATTTATTTGACTTATGATAAACTATTGGGTATGGGAGTGATGATAATTGCCAAGAAAAAAAGAGCTATTGCTAGGAGTTGGGATTTTTTTACCTTGAGAAAAAGAAATCCAAAATAGATGGTACGAGGCGGCCAAAGAAACTAAAAGAAGAAAATAATGAAACAAGCGCAGAAGCTGAACATCCGCGAGATTCAGCTATTTGTCCCAAGCTGTTGGAGAACACCAAGCCAAGTGTAACTCCAAAAAGATAAACAAAGAAATACAACCAAAAGTTCAACCTCCTTAGCATCACCTTCACGCCGATCTCCTCTACCACACTTGTCTGATTTGTTTCATTTATGTTATCATCTCCACTTTCACTTAACTCTCCAATTTCTTCACTCGTGCTTTCCCTAAAACTTAACTCGAGACTTTCTCTCCCTTTCACCCCCCTCTCTATTTTCTCCATAGAAACATTAATGTCCTCTACATAAACTTTTTCCTCTCTATTTAATCCCTTTAATCTTGCTACAACCAGTTGCCTGATTTGCTGTCCAAGAGGAATTAGAAGTGGGGCTAAAAGCAACGCTGCCATACCAACTGCACTATTAAATGGTGACAACCAGCTTGACGCTGATCCCAAACTGCCCACGACAGCAAAGACTCCTGTGGCCGTTGTTATGACAAGAATCAATATGAATGCAGCTTTGGCCGTCTTTGTCTTAACGACATTAATAACCCTAACTACTGGTGCAGCTATGATACTAACAGTGAAGGGTAAGACAGAGCTAAGTAAAAGATAGGCTCTTGCTCTCTCAACAGATGAAGAAGGGAAGACAGCATCCACAAAACTTGTATAGATTTTAGCACTTAATCCCAGGTAGCTACCTGTCAATCCTATAGCGAGCTGACGGTCCAGGGGGAAGTTTCTAATGGTAACCAGATAACAGACGGTGTTGATCCAGCAAATGCTATTTCCTGCCAGAATAGTGAGGAAGAAAATAAGACCATATGACAAGTTGGGGATGCGGCCTATCAGGAAGAGATATTGCACTCCATAGCTGATCAACCCGAGTGCTGAACCAAGAATAAGGACAAGCCATAGGGGCAAGTAGTTTGCAGCAAGGCCTGAAAGCCACCCAAATAGCTTGCCGGCGTCGGAGGCAAAGGCAAGATTATTGAGTTGAATTTGTGAAATGGAGAGGAGATGCTTGAGTTGGGATGAGTAAGCAGGGAAATTGGAGTTAGTTCCATTTATGGATTGAAGCCAAATGATACCAACTAGGCTAAGCCACTGAAGAATAGTTGGCGGCATGGCCAAAGCCAAAGGTGAAAGGAGATGTAAAGCTGAAAAATTAACGAGTTTTGTGTGTCAGTATTGCGGTACTTAAATTTAAAGGAAAGGGAAGGTGAACGGAAATTGTTATTGGGAGAGAGATGGAATCAGTTTGGCGATGCAGAATGACAGAAGACGTGGCTTTTTCTATTTTTCACCAAAAACTAGGTGTTTTGGCATCGCTACCACGCATCTTACATTTCATTAATGAATTTCATTGTTGTTGCTGTTGGAGTGTGTGTCTGAGAGAGAGAGAGAGAGAGAGAGAGAGAGGGGGGGACACCAGTGCTTTTATATATACACATTGGTTGATGTACGTGTCTGACTATGAGTTTTACAGTAAGATATATGCGGTTCCTAGACTTCAGACGCATAAAGAGAAGTTTCATTTCTTTCACACGGGAACTTATATATATATATATATAAAGTTAGCTAATTGTCACATTAAAAAAGTGCCTTAATTATGCTTAATCATTTTCATCTTTTCCGTATTAGAAAAATATTTTTCATGTTCCCTTAATAATTAAACCTTGTTTTCTTTTATATACATATATAAACCCAAACTGATTAAGTAATTCCATACACGGAGCCTTTTGGGAACTATAACTGGACATCATCGCCTCTTTCATTTTGTACATAGCCGAACCTGACACATTCTAGTCAACTTTGATTCTCCTAATCTGCATCTTACAATCTGCATAAACTGAGGGTCAATTTCATTGATGGCAATATACGCCAGTAAAAACTAAGAATGGTCTGGTATGTATGAGTTCAAAGGTGACATCATTCATGCGTGAGATGAGATGTGAGCCACAGCTTGATTATGTTGAGCATTCAAACCACGTACAATAATGGTTTGGTTGGGCCCACTTTCCACAAAAGATCTTTCTAGTTAACCGTAAAACTGAGGAATTATTATTAAGAAAAATTATCTTATATATCTTGTCAGTTATTTTTTAGATACATAATTAGTAATATTAATATAACGATATATATTTTTTAAATATGATAAAAATTAATTAAGAATGAAAATAAGGTAAATTATAAAATTTTAACGTATATTTAGTTAAAAAATTTTTATTATTTATGTATTAAATATTAATCTTATTAGGAATGTGAATTTTGAACTTCTTAAGGAGAGCAGCGCCCGTTGATACCAGCAAACAACAGTGGCGATCATTTCATTATCAGCTGATAAGCTAGATGTTTCATTTGAGGGATATAACCTTTATTATTTTATAAATATGAGAGAGCAAGGTGTTCTGTTCAACCGTAAGCGGCTCAGCCTTGCCACCTAAATTGTGCGCCATTAAATTATTTGGAGGAGCCATTAATTTTGAATTGAAAATATGAGGGACATGTCAAGCTTTAATCTCCCTGTACTGTATCTACAGTTATTTAAGTGGGAAAACACCCGCTCCCTCCAAAAGTCCATTCCAACCCCTAACAAGGGTAAAGGCAACCGTCCGCAATTAAATAGGAGAAAGGAAACCATTGCAAGCGTTGAGATTAAATTCCAGCCTTGCAGCTAAGGGTGAACATTCGATCGGTTCGATCGGTTTGATCAAAAAAAATTTCAAACCGAATTAATCGACTTAACTAGAGGAATCAATCGAACCGACCGACATTTTTAACCATAACCGAATTAACCGAACCGACTAAATTTCGGTCGGTTAGTTCGGTTAAATCGATTTATTGGGTCTTGGGCTAATGGTTGTATATTTGGTTTGGGAATGGGTTTAAT
>JBBYHM010395635.1:0-13916 GCA_038381775.1 Adansonia rubrostipa | reverse complement strand
GCCAAGATCGATAGAATATATTGCAAGGCATTGAACCCTCTAACTTTTAAAAAAAGATTGGCCCAGATTCTCAGTGCATCCGAGGCATGGATTGAGGGTCACATAAAAAAGAATTGAAATGGCGAGTGCATTTCATGGGCTAGTTTAAAAGAGGCAATGGCAAATACCATCGACATTCAGAAAATGCAAGATATATTTTCTTTTGTGATATATGGGCTATTTATTTTCCCGAAAATGCTAGGTTTTGTCAAAGCAATGGTGGCGGATCTCATTTCTTGACTATGTAGCAATATTAACCCAGCACCTGCTATCATCGTTGAAACCATTTGAGCCCTTAATTTTTGCAAGAAAACTGGGATAGAACGTTTCATTGGTTGTGCACCTACACTTCACCTGTGGCTTGTTAGCCACCTTTGCCTAGAAAAAAAAGGAAAGCCGTACAATTTCTTCCCTAACTTCAATCCTATCTCCAAAGTCCTCGAGCATGAATGGCTTCAAAAAAAGTCTGAGGAACAATAGATCCAGAAACTTTAGAATCTTAATAGGGATGAAGTGGCATGGAAGGCTGCTTAGTTCTCGCCATAAACCACCATGTACAGATGTAGGGATTACAATTGTGTGCCACTCATTGGGTTATGGGGAAGTACCAGCTATGAACCTATTCTGGTCCTTCAATAATTTTTATGTCAGCAATTTATTCTATTTGTTCAAGACCTAAAGGCATGCAACCTCAAATATGGTGAGCCAGATTATAAGTCAAAAATTCAGTTAGCCTTCCATGCTTGGAGACAAACTCATTGCATAGAAAAATACTAGAGAGGAAGCAGTATGACTCTAAAGTATAATGAATGGAAGATACGTTGCATCAATGATGCCTTGCCTCTGTCCGTCATTGTATCTATAGATGAAGAATTCCCTTCTAAAATTGAATTACTTAGACTAGAATTCGAAGAAGAAAAGGTAACTTTTACCAAGGAAATTGCCCGCCTAATGGAAAAAAAGAGTCAATTTGAGGTGGATGTTTATCTACATGAAGGTGAGGTAAAACAAGTTGATAAGGAGAAGAATCGTCTCAAAGAAGATCTCGAGAGTCTAAAGAAAGACTATATGGCTATCAGTAAATGAAACAAATCACGGCACTAAGGCAAGTCTTCAATCGAGTGGAGAACAAAAATTGCCACCCTTGAAAAAGAACTACATCATTGGAAAGAAGCAGCTAAAAATAGTAAAAAGAAGCTTATCAGAGCTCAAACCCTCACATCGACTTATCAAAAGAGAAATGCATGGTTAGAAGCTGAAGTTCGAGATTTGAGAATGAATCAAGTTGAGAATGAGACATTAACAGTCAAGTTTCAAGGCTTAGAGCAATCCTTACAAGCTCGCCAAAATCAGGTGGATGAATTAGTGCAGGCTTCAGAACAGCCGGAGCAAGAATGGCAACAAATAATCGATCAGGCACACCAAAATTATCAGACTCATCATCGCCGTCTCACTAAACAAATTCAGGTAAATCGATTGGAGGCCAAATATATGATGGACGTGGCTCGATCTTTAGCATGTAGCATCTTACCTACTGGAGCTCACGAACAAGAATTGTTGTATTTCTTAGAATATGTGATTAAACAATGTAATCATGCCAGACAGTTTCGAATGTAATCATATGTATTCAAGACTTTGGTTGCTTTAATGAAAGCTGCTATTGGTGGAGCTGTTTCCTAATCCAATTGTCCCTTTTGCATTTACATCAATAACAATTATTCTTTTTTTGCTTCGCGTCAAGAACATAATTCTTTTTCTACTTCATGAATTCATATCCATCTTCATGTCATGTCATGACACATTTTAAAGGTCTAATCCATCAATAATCTAAAGTAAAAGTGTCCCAAAACATAAAATCTTCAGCTCGTTATCGCTGTAACACTTATACCTATTGTAAAGTCATAAAGAATGATCATCAGTCCCACACTAAGCGACTAGAACTCATGCATAAAGAATCTCAAGAACAATCAGCCTGCAGGAATAAAAAACTTCAATCTTAAATGGTGGAATTGACAGAACTGTTGTCTGAAGCTTTAAAGCATAAGGGAGAAATGAGCACCGTCAATATTGGTAAAGGACTGGCTAACCCCAAGAGTAATTTGAATGGTGGTACCTAGGCTATTAATGTGCATGAAGTAGCTTTGCATTAATAGCATCCCTCGACAGCAAGAATTCCATCGACTTAATCATTCATTTATCTCAATTTTGCAACAGCACCACATTTAGTTCAAGGCTCTTTGCCTCCTATACCTATAGTACCAGATCTTGATGAACAAGCAAAATAAGAAAGGGCAAAAAGGTCTTCAAAAAATGATGAAGACTTTAACAAATACCAATCTCTAGAGAAACATCTTCGAGCTATCAAAGGAAGTGATAAATTTGGAATTATAGATGCAAAAGCTCTAGGACTAGTCTCTATTCTAGTCATTTCGCACAAATTCAAGTTGCCAGAGTTTGAAAAATATAATGGGACCATAGATCCCACTGCCCACTTTCAGATATATTATCATAAGATTACGGGTATAAGGAAAATGAAAAATTACTAATCCACTAATTCCAGGACAGTTTAGCTGGGGCAGCTCTTGATGGTACATAGGGCTAGACCCTATAAGAATTCAAAGATGGATAGATCTGGCTTATGCATTCCTCGACCAATATAAGCACGTATCTGACTGGGCCCCAGATCGTCTCTCCCTTATGAACATGGAGAAGAAAGCCTCTGAGAGTTTTAGGCAATACACTCAAAGATGGAGAGAAGAGGCAGCTCAGGTTCAGCCTTCATTAACTGAAAGAGAAATGACAATTATGTTCATCGATACTTTGAAAGCTCCTTACTATGAGAAGTTAGTGGGAAACACCATGAAGAATTTTGCTGATATGGTCATATCAGGGGAGATGATTGATAACGCCATCAAAAGTGGGAAAACATCTATGAGAGAATCATCTGAGTTAATTAAGAAACCAACAAGTAAAGGAAAAAAAAAAAAGTAAGCACTGTCAGTCGCGGCACTGTAAAGTTCCCTTAAAATCCAAGCTCAACTCAAGGGGTATATGCCCCAAGTATGTTGTATCCAAGTTTTAGCCCCTACCAAATGACACCAGCAGTTCACTCTACTTGGATTGCTCTAACAGTCACCCTCACACCAAATCCTGCTCAAAACACTTCTCCAAGCATGCAACCTCGTAGTACAAACAATGCCAGAGCCCCAAGTAATCATCAAGCACCTTGAGAAAGGGAACATTTTGACCCTTTACCATACTCATATAAAGAGATCTATAATCGCTTTTTAGTCAGCCAATTAATCCCCCTAGTGTTCTTAGAATCAAAATCTCCACCATACCCTACCTATATGATGAGAATGCTTATTGTGAATACCATGTTGGAGCACAGGGACACTCAATTGAGAACTGTACCTCATTCAAGAGAAAGGTGCAGGGCCTGCTGAAAAGAGGCGCAATCAAAATAGAGCAAGGACCCAGACCAAATGTTAGAGCGAACTCACTCCCTAATCATATTGAACCGAGGGTAAATACCGTCATTAATGGGAAAGGCTGATGGATCAAAAGAGATGTCAAAGAGGTCAAGATGCTAATGAGTAGAGTGTGGCAAGCATTTAGGGAGGTTGGGATAGTGAGCCCAAGAAAGGAATTCACAAAATCCTCTAGCTGCTACTGTGCTTAAGAGCATAATTTACAACAATGTTCATCATTTCTAAAAATAATCCAAGGAATGATAGACCAATTCGAGATAGAATTATATAAAGAATATCATGAACCGACTTATCCATCTGTTAACTTCATCGAAGAGGAGGAAGTGAATGACCATGGCATCTTGATTTGCCTTTTTCTTATGAGTATGCAGAGGTAGCCAAATGAAAGCTTTAGGCATTACGCCTCTAGGTGGATGGAAAAGGCTACCCAAATTCAACCACTACTGACGGAGAAAGAATTGGCACACTATAGTCACCTTACTATGATGAAGTGGTAAAAAGAACCTCTAAAAACTTTGCAGATGTAGTCATACTTTATGGGATGATGGATGAGGCTTTCAAAAGAAAATCAGTAGGGGTAAGAGGAAAAGAAAAGTCAAAATAACATGACAGTCGAGGTTTGACAAAGGAGCCAGTTCATCTCAAACTTATGCAAACGCTGACCTAGAAAGGTTCATTGCTGAGCAAAATTGCGAGATCGTGAAAAATATGGAAGAGCTGAGAATGCCAATGAGCACAATTTGGCAGATTCTAGTAAAGGCCAAATTAGTTAATAGGGTCGAGAAAAAAGAGGAAAAAGTAGACAACCTTAGCGATTTCCATACAGTAAATGGTCGTACCCTTCAGATGTGTAAAAACTTTCGTGCCATGGTCCAAAGAATGATAAAGTAAGGCACTATCAAATTTTATGATGAGAAGCAGACTTTGACTATTCAAACCATAGAGGTACTTCCATCTATTAACGCCATAGAAGGAGATAGGGACAATCCCTCCTATGCAATCGAAAGACAACTGATCTTGTATAATAATCGACCGCGTCCTCAAGTTGCTCTTGCCTTATCTGTACCAAGAATGGTCATTCAGTTACTGTCTCCATTCCTCTACAAAGACAACAAGGCTATTCCCTAGAATTATGAGAGTAAAACCTTAACTATCGGGGAATCTAGTCAACTAGCCTTAAATATTGATTTTTCAAGGGTGAGCCACTTGACTCGAAGTGGTAGGTGTTATGCATTGCCAGCCTTAAGAGATAAAGCTTAGTAAGAGGTACTAGATAGAATCTTCAAACACCTAAATCTATAACTAAAGGGTCAGATTCAAAAGTCACAAAGGAACTGATCAATGAAAAAAAAAGTAATAGAGTTTCTTAAGTTCATCAAACACAATGAATACAGTATCGTGGATCAGCTAAATAAGCAACCTACCAAAATATCCGTATTATCACTTTTGTTGAACTGTGAAGCTCATACAAATGCACTCCTGAAAGTTTGAACGAGGCTTATGTCTCTCCTAATATTTCTATAGGCCAACTAGATCATCTAGTGAATAATATCATGGTTGAAAATTATATATCCTTTAGCAATGATGAGATTCCATAAGGAAGAAGAAGGAATCGTAAAGCCCTTCATATCACCACATACTGTAGAAGCATATTGCCTAAGGTGCTCATCGATAATGGGTTAGCTTTGAATGTAATGCCTATGTCATGCTTGAATAAGCTTCCTATTGATGCATTTCACATTTGAAACAATCACACAGTCATGCAGGCATTTGACAGAACATGTAGAAACATTATGGGGAACATCACTATCCTACTCCAAATACGCCCATGTACTTATGAGGTTGATTTTCATAAGATAGACATTGCTCTATCTTGTAATTGCCTTTTGGGAAAGCCATGGATCCATTCTACGGGAGCAGTTCCATCATCCTTGCACCAAAAATTAAAGTTTGCAATTGGAAACAAAGTTGTCAGTATTGGTGGAGAAGAAGATGTTATTACTGCTACCTCGACCGATACCTCATATGTTAAACCTAATGAGGGCATTCCAAAACCCTCTTTTCAATCATTTGAGTTCATCAATGCCACCTATGTTAAAGAGGGGTTGCCCATAATTAAGCCTCATATGTCAGAAAGTAAGCAAATGGGCTTAAAACTAACAGTCGATAAAAGTGCTCGAGCTAGAAAAGGGTTTGAAAGATGCCTCTAAGGAGTTGTTAAAGCTCTAAAGGTGACCCATCAGATTAACAAGAGAGGAATGGGGTTCAAGCCTAATACATAGCAGAAAAAAAAGCACGCCCAGAAGAATCAAGAGAAAAGAATAGCAAGTTTGTTGGGACAAGACATGGGGCATGAACCTACGGCATTTTCGCCATTGCATAAGAACTTTCAGTCAGGCAGACATGTTAACACTAGCTCAGCAAACGTCATGCTTATGTTAAGGAAAACTTTTGGTGATTTCTCTATCAATGTAATTGAAGAGCCATCAGTAATGGGTGGAGAGATCAACTTATGCCTTCTAAAGTTTATTTCAAGTGTTTAGACTGAGACAGAAATCCCTATATTGTTCAAAACTCTTCCAAAGTAATGCCATGAACCAAACCCACATGCTTTCACCCAAGAGCATTATGGGATCCTTTGTAAGAGCACCTTTATTAAGTATTATCAATGAAATGATGGAGCATTATGCATCTTATTCACTGTGTCCATTTTCACCTCTCTTCGCATATCTTTTTGCTTATATTATTCTTTTTCATATTTTTAAGTATTCGGATGAAGATGATATGAATGTCCGTAGTGAGACTCAGGAAATCAACTTTGGGCAAGCAATCTGTGCTGGCAGGGTTAAGTATGAAAAAGATTCTAAGGAAAACCTTGTACCCTCAGATCTGCTCAAACTATTTGAATAAGAAGAAAAACAAATTTTACCTTATAAAGAACCCACCAAAACCATAAACCTTAGGACAAAAGAAGATCGAAAGGAAGTCAAAATTGTAATCTCCATAAAACCATCAACCCAAAACCAACTGATAAGCCTTCTCTAAGAGTTCTAAGATGTGTTTGACTAGTCTTACCGGGATATGCCTATGTTGAATACTGACATTGTAGTCCATAAATTTCCTCTCAAACCTGAGTATAAACCTGTATAGCAAAAGCTTAGAAGGATGAAACCTGAGATGCTGTTAATCAAAGAAGAAGTTAAGAAACAATTTGAAGCAGGATTTCTCGAAGTCACCAAATACCCTAAGTGGGTGGCCAATGTAGTCCCAGTCCCTAAGAAAGATGGTAAGGTACGAATGTGTGTGGATTATAAGGACTTGAATCGAGCTAGTACAAAAAATAATTTTCCTTTACCCCATATCAATACCCTAGTGGACAACACCACCAAAAATGCACTTTTTTCTTTCATGGATGGATTTTTGGGATACAACCAAATCAAAATGGCGACCAAAGACATGGAAAAAACCACTTTTATGATGGTGTAGGGAACATTTTGCTACAAAGTGATGCCTTTCAGGCTCAAAAACACTGAGGTAACTCATCAAAGGGTAATGTGACATTGTTTCATGACCTTATGCACAAAAAGATCAAAGTTTATGTGGACGACATGATCGCCAAGTCACCTAGAGAGAATGAACATGTAGCTGACTTACGGAAGCTCTTCAAACGCCTTCGTAAATATCAGCTCAAGTTAAACCCCGCCAAATGCACATTTGGTGTCACATTCGGCAAGTTATTGGGTTTCATTGTGAGTTAAAAATGAATAGTAGTGGACCCCGATAAAGTTAGAGCCATTCAAAGCCTTCCATCACCTCAAACCCTAAAAGATGTAAGAAGTTTTTTGAGAAGATTGAACTATATAGCCAATTTATATATTAATTGACCGATAAATGTGACCAGATCTTTTAGCTACTTTGTAAACAAAATCTCGAAGAATAGAATGGAAAATGTCAAAAAGCCTTCAATAAAGTAAAGCAATACCTTTTAAGCCCTCCAGTGTTTGTGCCCTTAATCCCAGGCAAACCTTTAATTTTATATCTATCAGTCTTTGATAGTTTGATGGGCTGTGTATTAGGCTAACATGATGATTCAAGAAAAAAAGAATAGGCTATCTACTATTTAAGCAAGAAGTTCACAGAATGTGAAAATAACTACTTGATAGTAGAAAAGCTATGTTGCACTCTAATCTAAATAGCCAGAAGGTTAAGAAAATATATGTTATACCACACCGCATGGTTGATTGCCAAACAGGATCCCATCAAATACTTATATGAAGCCCCTGCATTATCAGGGAGATTGGCTAGGTGGCAAGTCTTGCTTTCTGAATATGATATTGTATATGTGAATTAAAGGGCCATCAAGGGTAGCGCAATCGTAAATTTCTTGGCTAGTCGAGCAACGGATGATTATCAACCTTTGGATTTCTAATCCTTTAATGAAGACTTAATTTGTATATCAGATGAAGGAGAAGCAACTGATAGTGATTCACAGTGGAAAATGTTTTTCGATGGTGATTTAAATGCATTAGGGCATAGAATTAGGGCAATTTTAATCTCACATGAGGGAAGCCGTTATCCTTTCACTGCTAGATTGAGCTTTGACTGCACTAACAATATAGCTGAATATGAGGCTTGCATCATGGGACTCCAAACTACCATCAAAAGGGGCATCCAAACCTTACGAGTGTCTGGAAACTCAGCCCTTGTCATTTACCAATTGAAAAGGGAATGGTAGACACGTGACACCAAACTAACTCATTATAAAAGTTTAATCTCATAACTGAGAAAAGAATTTGATGATGTTAGCTTTCGATATTTGCCTCGGGAAGAGAATGGAATTGCTGATGCCTTAGCCACCTTATCATCCATGTTTAAGATCAATCGAGAGTTAGACGTCGCCCCTATTCAGATGAGCATTCATTCAACATTGGCATATTGCCATAATATCAAGGAAGAAAAAGATAGTTTGCCTTGTTATCATGAGATCCTCTAGTATATCAAAAATCAGCAATACCCTGATCATGCCACCGAAAATGATAAAAGAACCATACAAAGAATGACTAATTTCATTTTGGATGGTGGAGCGCTTTGGGACCAGGTATTACTCTGTTGCGCGGATGCCTCGATGAGGTCCATGAAGGGATCTGTCATATGCATGCTAATGGACACCAAATTACAAAACAAGTCATGCGATAGGGCTACTATTGGTTGACTCTAGAAAGGGATTGCATTAACTATGCCCGTAAATGCCACAAATGCCAAATATATGTGGACAAGATTTATGTCCCTTCGGTACCATTGCACATTATGATAGCCCTATGGCCATTTTCTATGTGAGGCATGGACATGATTGAACCAATCACCCTTAAGGCCTCCAATGGACATCGTTTCATCCTAGTTGCTATCGACTACTTCACCAAATGGGTAGAGGCAACTTCTTATGCCAACATCACCAGATCTGTCATGTACAAATTTCTGAAATGGGACATCATCTGTAGATATGGTCTTCCAGAACAAATCATTACTGATAATGCACGTAACCTAAAAAATTAAGATGATGCAAGCAATCTGTTCTCAATTCAAAATTCTCACCGAAATTTCATCCCATATTGTCTAAAAATGAATGGGGCAGTGGAAGTAACCAACAAGAATATGAAGAAGATAATAAAAAAGATGGCTGAGATGTACAAGGATTGGCATAAAAAGCTGCCATTTGCTTTTCATGCTTATTGCATAGCCGTATGAACTTCTACTGGTTTTACATTATTTTCCTTAGTCTATGGCATGGAAGCTGTTCTACCTATCGAGATAGAAATCCCATCACTCAGAGTCCTAATGAAAGCACAACTTGAAGAGGCCAAATGGGTTAAAGATCGATTTGAGCAACTTAATCTCATAGAAGAGAAGAGAATCAAAGCTATCTATCATAGGCAGATGTATTAAAAGCGCATGATGAGAGCCTACGACAAAAAGGTCCATCCTCGTCAGTTTTGAGAAGGTGATTTAGTGCTTAAGCAAATTCTCCCAATCCATAAAGATGTTCGCAAAAAATGGAACCCAAATTAGGAAGGACAATACGTGGTGAAACGTGTATTCTCTGGAGGAGCCTTAATCTTAATCAAAATGGATAGCAACAACCTACCCATCTTGTGAACTCTGATTCTGTAAAGAAATACTATGCTTGAAAGGACTTTAGGATGAAAACCTGAAAGGACATTATATTAGTCCTTCACCTACCATTCTCCAAAAAAAATAGCAAAAAAATAACAAAAAAAACCAACTTAAGTCGAAAACCTGAGAGGGCAGCATAAGTAACCAAACCCATTCAAACCAAGTCAAGCCAAAACTATCGTCAGCCAAAAACTAATCTTTTCCATATTCATAACTCTAACCGAGACACCAAATTATAACTTACCTATCTGTTCTATGATGACCAAACCTCATCCACACCTGCACCTGGAAAATAACAAATAACCAACTTTGAGGCCTTCATCCCACCATGGAGCAATCTGAGGAATCTTTTTATGATTTGGGCAACACCACAAGGATCATTTGCCCTAGAGAAAATCTCCAAAAGCACTCAGTGGAAAATTCATGTCATCAGCATCGAAGCCAATCGACCGGGCAAACTTGTTTTAGCTCTTTTGTATTTCAAAATTTTTTTAATTGGATGAGAATATAATTGTTTGATTTCTCGCTAAACCTTTTCGTAACCTTGCATTCCATGTTGCATTATGTTTATCATTTAATTGATAATGCTTGATAAATGAACAAAACTAATAACAAGATTTCATAGCATTGCTTAGAAAGATTGAACTTTGAGAGAATTTTGTTAGGTCTAGAGACTAAAAATGAACTTTAGGGCCATGGTTGGTCCCACCTTCTTTGATTTTGTATCCTGAGAAGTGTTCAAACTCTACCCTAGAAAAGATTATCATTACAAAGAAAGGCTAAAATCCTACTTCGATTAGCACCCAAACAACTAGGGTTCAACATATTTGAACAGTCAAAGAGGCTCTTTAGAGTTAGAATTGGCAAAGAAGCACCACCCATGCTTGCTAATGAACTCTTTATAACTAGAGCTTTCCAACATGAATCATCCGATTCCACAATCCTCTTATTACCATTATTGGTCATCGGGACAAAAAGCCACCTTATCAAATGTGAGAAAGATCCAAAGTTGACAGATTATGCCTTTGGACACACCACTTTTGCATTATTTAAACACGCATATGCATTCTCATGCACTCTTCAAGATTTAACATCTTTTAGGTACCAATCCTCGTACAAAAGGTAAATCAGTAAAGAGCACAAGGTGCGACTTTTAGTTTCTAAAAACCTTAAAAAATCTTAGGTAAGTACCTTTAACATCATAAGCTTATTGATAATTGTCTAAGAAAAGTACCTAATCTCAACACCAGGACATTTTCTTTCTTATCCTCAAAGAGCAGGACCTTTTCTTCCTTGTCCTCGAAGAGCAGGACCTTTTCTTTCTTATCCTCAAAGAGCAAGATGTTTCCTTTTCTTATCCTCAAAGAGCAGGACCTTTTTTTTCTTTGTCCTTAAAGAGCAAGACCTTTTCTTTTCTTTGTCCTTAAAGAGCAGGACGTTTTTTTTTGTCCCCCAAGAGTAGGACCTTTTCTTTATTTGTCCTCAAAAAGCAAGAGGTTTCTGTTTCTTGTCCTAAAAAAGTAGGACGTTTTCTTTTTGTCCTCAAAAAGCAAGACGTTTCCTCATCTTGTCCTCAAATAGCAGGACCTTTTTTTTCTTTGTCTTCAAAGAGCAGGATGTTTCCTTTTTCTTTTCTTTATCCTCAAAAAGCAAGACATTTTCTTTCTTGTCCTCAAGGAGTAGGATATTTTCTTTCTTTGTCCTCAAAGAGCAAGACGTTTTCTTTTCTTTGTCCTTAAAGAGCTGGATATTTCTTTTTCTTATCCTCAAAGAGCAGGACTTTTTCTTTTTATCCTCAAAGAGTAGGACCTTTCCTCTTTTTGTCCTCAAAGATTGCTTTTTTTTATCCCCAAAGAGCAGGACGTTTCCTTTTTCTTTCTTTATCCTCAAAGAGCAGGATGTTTCCTCTTCTTGTCCTCAAAGAGCAGGACTTTTTCTTTTCTTAGTCCTCAAAGAGCAAGACATTTTCTTTTTCTTTCTTTGTCCTCAAAGAGCAGGATGTTTTCTTTCATTGTCCTCAAAGAGCAGGACCTTTTCTTTCTTTGTCTTTAAAGAGGAAGACGTTTTCTTTCTTTATCCTCAAAGAGCCAGACGTTTTCTTTCTTTGTCCTCAAAGAGCAGGACATTTTCTTTCTTTGTCCTTAAAGAGCAGGACCTTTTTCTTTCATTCTAGTCCTCAAAAAGCAGGACGCCTTTTCTTTTAAGCCCATACAAGCTGGTGGCACTTCTATCATTTTAGTCCTCAAAGAGCAGGACACCTTTTCTTTTTTTTCTTAAGCCCACACAAGTTGGTGGCACCCCTTTTATTTTAGTCCTCAAAGAGCAGGACGCTTTTTCTTTTTCTTTTAAGCCCACACAAGTTGGTGGCACCCCTTTCATTTTAGTTTTCAAAGAGGAAGACACCTTTTCTTTTTCTTTTAAGCCCACATAAATTGGTGGCACCCCTTTTAGTTTAGTCCTCAAAGAGCAGGACGCCTTTTCTTTTTCTTTTAAGCCCACACAAGCTATTGGCACCCCTTTTATTTTAGTCTTCAAAGTGCATAATGCCTTTTTTTTATTACTTTTAAGCCCCACATGAGTTAGTGGCACTTTTTTTCTTTTAGTCCTCAAAGAGCAAGACACATTTTCTTTCCCACTCAAAAAACGGCCTAATAAATGGCCCGAACAAAATAGTGTCTATTTATCTTTGCCTTGTTCCTAATACTTAGCAACGGTCAAAGAAGGGCAGCTATAAACACCTCATTTTGTCCGTACTACTATTTGGTATCTTAGGAGTTAGGTAAAAGATAACAAAAATAAAAAAAAATAGAAATAAAGTTGGGGGATGATCGTCGGGCAATGTGTCACCCGACGATAAAGGTTTTTGGGGAAGGCCTAAAACTCCTATGGATCGCTTTAAAGAAAAATTCAAAAATGGGTCAATTTTCCTCTTTTTGTGACCAAGATAAGACAATTCAAGGAACATAAGGTGTGTACGGGTCATATGGGTGCTTAAACACTGTCACAGGGGCTTTCACGTTACCAAAATTTTGAATTTCCATGTGTAGCATCGATATATGAGGGTTTGGTATCGATACCTAAGGTGTGGTATCGATACCTAGCATGATTGTATCGATACAAGTCTTGGCAGTTGCTAAAATTATGATTTTTGGCGAAATGCATCGATACACAAGCATAAATATTAATACAAGTCCATAGAGTATTGATACAAGTCTCAAAGTCTCGAGACTAGAAATAATTTATGCTCTTAGTATTGATACAAGTATCCCTGTATCAATACTTATGCATAAAATTTGCCTTGAGTATCGATACATGCAGGCCATTTTGGCTACTTCGAGCCACCTTTCAGCTTTCGTATTACCCATTCAAAATCTGATTTAAACATGTTTTTGCACTAAAGAACTATCATATAATATTGCAAACTTTAACTGTGGGTTCATTAACGAATTCTAACAAATTTTTAGAGTCTAAACAATTAATGACAAAAATCACTTTCATAAAATATATGGGTGCAAGAGGGTGGCACCATATCTCCAGTTTGCAAGCTTTTACAGCCTTTCTACCCTTTTGATCAGCCTGACAGAACCAATAAGAAGGAAGTCAACTAAACATGGCAGCTGAAGATATGCCCTGCTGCAGAAGAAAAATTAATGAGGCCCTTTGCATTGTCTTTTAAAAAGGAAGGGCTGAACCAAGAGAACAACATCTTAGAAGAGGCTACCTAAAAAAAAAAAAAAAACCCCAGCTACCTCAGAGAGAAAGAAAAAATCTTCAGCAATCCCAAAAAACTCTTCATCTATTCCCACAAATCCTTCAGCCATTCTTAGCCCTAAAAACACTTCTAAAAACATTGTTTCATTGACTTCCCTACTCCATTGCCGTAGCTACCCTAAACCACTACTGGAAAACCTTTAAAAACCCAACTTTACACACATTTTGATCTTTAAAAACCTCACCATCAGCCATACCACCAAAAAGCTACCTCATTTCATCTTTTTCTTGCTAAATAATAGCAAGGAGAAAGGAAAAATTAAGCCTACAGCCACTGCTTCGAGACAAAGGGAAGTTCAAGTGTTTTTGGTATATCCCCTCTATCTTGATCTTTGTAGTTTCTGTCTTGTCATTAACATTATCTTAATAAACCCTTTTTATGCTTTTATGGCCATCTTAGGACTCTCATGCATTTTTTATGGCTTTGGTTGTGGTAGTTTAGGA
>JBBYHM010395624.1:0-13916 GCA_038381775.1 Adansonia rubrostipa | reverse complement strand
TACTCTTAATTACCATAATTATGTAGGTGACAATGAGTATACAATTGTCACCTGCATCTGCATTTTTATCATTTATTGAGACATGCTGTCATGCTACTCGAATGATGGCTAACCTTTGTATAAATAAGTGACGGTGAACAAAGAAACCATCGTTCATAATGTCTTATATTATAAGCCATTATGTTGTCTGAATCATGGCTTAATGTGCATCCACAGTAGTGGTGATGAATGAATATTGCTACTGGTAATTTCTTTTTCCATCAAAATAAAATATTGCATCACCTCATGAAGGGCAGATTGCATCCTGGTATATTAAAATGCTACCCATTTCTTGTCTTACCACTTTGGTTGAGACATGTTATGAATTTTTTGTTCTAACGTTCTTAAATTCTTTATTTCCTTACATTTGTCTCTTATATGTTCCGCTAACTTATTTTCCCATTGTTTGTGTTTTGGTGCATGCATTATTTCATCATAACCATCATGACTGTCATCATTTTGGGACAATTGTTCTAGTTCAATGTTCAGCAAGGGGCATCATTTATGGAGTAACATCTTATCTCCACTTTCGAGTCCTTTAAAAGTGTCAGAACATGGTCAGAAGGTCGTAAACGTCAAGACGGGTACATCCTAAAGCCTAACTACATCTAAAAAATGCATGAAGAGGTCAAGATCGGTTTCTGTCAAAATGATTGTCAAGAACTAAAGCACATTTGGGACAATTAGGATAGTAACATGAAAGGAGCCTTCACTAAAAAGTACAGGGATATAGCTCTCTTACTTCGAGTTCAGTATGATGATGGCTTGTTGTGAGCAGCGACATAGTTCTGGAATAGGGCCTACCGATGTTTCACCTTCAACCAATAAGATTTAGTCCTTACCATTGATAAGTACACAGCTCTGCTTAACATAGAAAGGGCCAAATCAGACCAAATTTACTGTAAGGCTCTAACACCTCCTCCATTCAGGAAAAGGTTGAGGCAAATTCTTGGAGTCATGGAAGCAAAGGTTGACAGTCATGTCAAAGTAAAAGGGAGTAGTGAATGCATCTCTCAAGCCAGCTTGAAAGAGGTAATGGGAAAGAGGTAATGGTAAGTCTTTCTGATCAAAAAAAGCTCAAGATGTCTATGCTTTGGCAATCTATGGGCTTATTATATTCCCAAAGACTTTAGGTTATGTAAAGGCAGCAGTCATAGATTTCTTTTCTTGCCTATGTTGCAACATCTACCCTGCTTCCACCATTATCACCAAAATTATTTGCGTCCTCAGCTTTTGTAAAAGGATGAGAATAGGAAGTTTTATCGAGTTGCCCCATTGCTCCAGATATGGCTTTGAGGTTATCTTTGTGTTAGGAAAGGAAGAGTCAGGCAAACTTTCTTCTTCAAGATCAGTCTTTTTTCGATGGCATTAGCAAAAGAATGTCATCAAGTTAAGACAGAGAAGCATTGGGTTGAGGAATTATGAAACATCAAGGAGGAAGAAATCATGTGGAGAGCCTCATGGGTGTTCCCTCAGTCAATTATGTATAGATGTAAGACTACACTTGTGAGCTGCTTCTGGGATTATGGGGAAATACCAGTTATGCTCTTCGTTTGGTATTGTGTCAGTTCCAGTGCCAGCAATCTATCCCATTCTTCAAAGACTCGGGACATTAGGATTTTGAATACGGAGAGCCCAATTATAAAGCGAAAGTCTAGTTATCTTTCCAAGCTTGGAAGAAGATCCATTATATGGAAAGATACTAGAAAGGAAGCCCTGCCATGCTTGGATATGAAGAATAAAGGCTCTGTTGTATCAACAATCCATTGCTGCCACCTAACTTTGGGATACTGCAAATCTCAATAGAGGAACTGCCTTATGTGATCAAACTACTGAGGAGGGAGTTTGAGCGAGAAAAGGCATTATTTGCTACGAAAATCTCTCGACTTAAGGAGGAAAAGGGCCAGCTATAGATGGATATCTATCTTAGGAGTCATGAAATGGATCGAGTCATTAAAGAAAGGGATCACTTCAAAGATGACCTTGAGAGCCTAACCAAGGATTATGTGACACTTAGAAAAGCTAACAAGTCCCAACGTATTGGCAAGACATCAGTCGAATAGGAAGCAAAAGTTGCCACTCTTAATCACGAACTGAATCAGCAAAAAGAGGAAGTCAGAACCAGCAAAGAAAAGTTCACGAGCACACGTGCTCTTGCTTCCACCTACCAACGAAAGAATCAAAGACTCGAGGCACAAATGCGAGATATGAGAGCCACCTAGATTGAAAATGAAGCCCTCATTTATAGAATCCAAGAGTTAGAATAGTCTCTTCAGGATCAATAAGGTCATGTCAATGAATTAACAAGGGCTTCTAAGCAATGCGAACTAGCTTGGTGAGCAAGAATCTACCAAGAATGTCTGAACTACCAAGAACAACATCAGCACCTCACCAAGCAAGTTCAGATGGCTCAATGAGAGGTAGATAAGATGATTGAAGTAGCTCGATCCATAAGGCGAGACATTGTATCTGTTGGAGGTTGCGAGCAACAACTTTTGGGTTTTCTTGATCGTGTGATTACATAATGTAATCATGTTAGATACTTTCAGATGTAATCATGTCGTAAAAAGAAAAAAACCCTCTTGTGGCTCTATGAATGATGTTATTGAAGAAGCTATTTCAAGAATCAATTGTCTCCTATGCAAATGCACATTTAATTTCACCATTTTCACTGCACTTGCATTAATCATTCATTATCTAAACTCGTCGTTGCATCAAAAATGCTCATCAATAAATAATTTTTTTTAAAAAAGTCTAATACAGGAATTGGTCCATAAAAGTATAAAGGATTCCGAGATCAATCAGGAACATGAAACTTTACATCACGTAGTGCTACAACACACGACGCTGTAAGCAAATCATGGAGAGTGATTACGAAGCTCGTATTGAGCAACTTCAGCTAATGGTCAAGGAATCACAAGACTAAATGCTTCATTAGCAATACAAAATGCAAAATCAAATCGCAAAACTTATGGAACTAATGACTGCTTCTATTAAAGAAAAAGGGTAAGCTAGCACTGCTAAAACAAGGAATAATCATCCCAATATTGAAAGTCCCCCTGCCAATAATCTAGAACCTGCCCAAGGGGAAACTAGACAAGAACAATGGCCTGCTCGTACACCTACTGCTTAGGCTTTGCCAGTCATCTACCTTAATCCTATTGCGATAGGTTAATTCATTCCTGATACTCAAGGGGTGAATGCGATAGTCTCATCAGTAGATTCGATAATGCTTGACCATGAGGAACCAGAGAAAACAGAAGGCCAAAAGTCCACCATGACTGCGGTAGAAGTGAACAAATTCCAACTACTGGAAAAATACCTCCAAGCTATCGAGCAGAGTGACAAGTTTGAAGCTCTTGAATCACAATCACTGTCTTTGGTGTCCAACCCCATCATTCCCCTAAAGTTCAAAGTCTCAAAGTTTAAAAAGTTTAATGAAACCACCAACTCTTTTGTCTATGTCCGAATGTACCTATGAAAGATGACCAGGTACAAGAAAGATGAAAAGCTCCTCATCTATTGCTTTTAACACAGCCTTGTTGGGGCAGTAGCTCAGTGGTATATCGAGCTAGGCAATGTGAAAAATCCAATCATGGGCCAACTTGGCTAAGGCCTTTCTGAATCAATACCAGCACATGTCACATTGGGCACCGGATCGACTTTCCTTGATGAATTTTGAGTAGAGATCCACTAAAAGCTTTAAGCAATACGCCCAAAAATAGAAAGAGGAAATAGCCCTAGTCCAGCCCCCTTACAGAAAAAGAGATGATAGTCACTTTTATCCATACCTTACGCACTCCTTATTATAAGAAGCTGTTAGGAAATGCCACTAAGAAGTTTGCAGACCTAGTCCTCTCTGGAGAAATGATTGATGTAGCTATTAAGAGTGGTAGAATGTTAGCTAGGGAAATGTCTGGATTAAGCAAAAAGCCTATTGCCAGTACAAAGAATGAAGGAAAGGCCAATGCCATAAGTTATGCTAACTCATCTTAGCTGAAACAACGTCAAACACTTAACCTTTACTACCCAAGCATGCTGTATTCTCGCCCTATCACCATACCCCTTCAGCCAATTAATGTCATAACCTACAACCCATCGTTTGCAATCCCATCCAACCTACCATAAGGCTACCCTTCACAAGTCCAGCAAAATATGAATCAAACAACCAATAATGCACCTGGTAATCGAGGTGCAAATTAACAAAGATGACATTTTGATCCTATCCCTATGACCTATATGGAGCTCTACCAAACCTTGCTCTAAAATCATTTAGTAGCCCCAATCTATGACAGAAAAGAAGCCACCATACCCATAATGGTACAACCGTAATATGCACATGAATACCATGCTGGGGCAACAGGGCATGACATTGAGAACTTCATATCTTTCAAACAGAATGTGCAAAATCTAATTAACTCAAAATTCTTGCAGTTTGGGATAAACCAAGGACCAGAAGTTGTCGCCAATCTTTTACTAAACCACATTGAGCCAGTTGTAAACATGATCGACATTGAAAACAAACATGAAGTAAGGGCAAGCATAGAGGATGTAAGGATGCCAATGTTCTTGGTCTGGCAAGCGGTGATTTAGATTGGGTTGCTTAATGCAATAAAAAAATTGGAAGATAGTCCTAACAATTTATTTGACTTCCACACAGTTATAGGTCATACCCTACAAACATGCAGGGAGTTTAGGTCCATGGTTCAAAGAATGATGAATGAAGGCCAGATAGAATTCTATCATGAGATCACACCTGCTGTTGAATCTATCAACATGATAAGAGATGAAAGCATGAAGCCACCTTATGGGAGAAATCGACTGCTTGTTCTTTATGGCAAGCCAAGTTTGAAGGTCAGTTCTTTGACACTTATAGCAAAGTTAATGGTAAAAGTGCCTAAACCATTCCTATATAAGAGCAACAAAGCTATCCCATGAAAATACAAGAATCAGATAGTGATGATCAAAGAACTGACTCCCTCAATAGTTGCATTGGAACTATCAATAGTTAGTCACCTAACCCATAGCAGTAGGTGTTATGCTCCTCCAACTCAAGAAAAATAAAAGGTTGATGCATCTCTAAGCACTAATACCCCTCAGGCCCAAGAAAAAAATTTTGAGCCCAAAAAGTCAAGGAAGCAGTGAGTGAAGGAGAAGCCATGAAGTTTTTCAAGTTCATCAAGCAAATGAATACTGTATTGTGGATTAATTAAGCAAACAACCCACCAAGATTTCCATGCTATATCTACTTCTTAATTCAAAGGTTTATCGAAATGCATTAATAAAAGTGCTAAATGAAGCATATGTGCCCTCGGATGTCTCCATAGAAAAGTTGGATCGACCAGTGAACAATATCATGATTGATAATTATATCTCATTCACTAATGATGAGATCCCACCCGGAGGTAGGGGTAGTTACAAAGCTCTGCATATCACTACCCATTGTAAGGGATGCATTTTGCCCAAAGCACTTATAGATAATGGGTCAGCCCTTAATGTCATGCCTATGACTACATTAAGTAAACTCCCTGATGATTAGTCTAACATCAAAAGTAGCCACACCATAGTTCAAGCTTTTGATGGAACTTGTCACAGAGTAATTGGAAATATCACAATCTAGCTCTAGATAGGCCCATGTACATATGAGTGGACTTTCAAGTGGTGGATATTAATCTTTCCTACAACTGCCTATTAGGAAGACCATGGATACACTCCGCTAGAGCCATCCCATCCTCTCTCTATCAGAAGCTCAAATTTATGCTAAATGATAAAGTAGTCACCATCGAGGTTGAAGAAGAAATGATCACCACTATTTTCACTGAGGATATTTACATAGAGCCTAATGAAGATGCACCGAAGTCATCCTTCAAATCCTTCGAGTTTATTAATGCAACATTTGTGGGAGAAAGATTACTAATAGTCAAACCCCATCTATCAAAAAGTCTCACTCAGGCTTTAAAATGACTGTTGGCAAAGGTTTCCATGCCAAAAAAAGGCTTAACAAAAATTTGCAAGGGATGGCCTGAGCCTTATAGGTCACCACTCAAGCCAACAAAAGAGGTTTAGGATTTAAGGCCAATGCACACTCAAAGAAACAGTAAGAAAAAAGGACCTGCAACCAGGAGATGACACGATCAGTAGGTCAAGAAGGGGAGTTAAAGCCAATAATGTTTCCATCTCTTTATGAGATATTTCATTTGGGAGGATGAATTGATCCAAGCCAATCGAAAGGGCAAAAGGATAAAGATGTCTTAGTCATCTTAAATTGGGCACTTAATGGCCTCTATCTCCAAGATACTGAGCCATAAAATTAGTGTGCTTCCACTAAGAGCTAATTTTGATGATAGGGTCATGACAGAAGCCCTTGCACTTTTCCTGTCCTTTCATGTAACATAAAAAAATGACAACCTACCTACCCTCACCCAAAGGTAGATAGGTGTCCTATGTAAGGAGCATTTTTTATTAAACATTATCAATGAAATGACTTTTGCACATATCATTCCATATTGTGTATCACTTTTCAACTTTTTTGTCTATATTACTCTTTTGCCTTTATTTTTATCCAAATCCCTTAGTTGTGTGTGTGCCTTTTGCAATGTTTATTTCTTCGCCCTTTCGGGTGTCCTAACGATAGTAACATGGATGTGTTTGATGGGTCTTTGAAGATCAATTTTGAACAGTCGATTTGCACTAGTGAAGTTGATCCTGAAAAAGATTTTGAATAAAGCTTCGTACCACCAGACCTTTTACGATTAGTTGAGCAAGAAAAATAGCTGATCATGGCCCATAAGACCCAATGGAAGTAATAAATATGGGTACCCAGAAGGATTGAAAGGATGTTAAAATCGAAAACTTAATAAAGTTGACAATTAGGACCAAGCTAATAGACTTACTCCAGGAATATCAAGATGTATTCACTTGGTCATATCAAGACATGCTAGGACTAGACACTGATATAGTGGTTCACAAGCTTCCCATCAAGCCCAGATGCAAACTGATTTGACAAAAATTAAGGAGGATAAAGCTAAGAAATGCTTCTCAAAATTAAAGAGGAAGTCAAGAAGCAATTTGGTGCAGGGTTTATTGGAGTAGCTGAATATCCAGAATGGGTTGCCATATAGTCCCAGTCCTAAAGAAAAACGGCAAAGTATGAATGTGCGTTGATTATCGAGATCTGAATCGAGCTAGTCCTAAGGATAACTTTTTGCTATCCTATATCAACACTTTGGTTAATAACACGGCCAAGAATTCTCTGTTCTCCTTCATGTATGGATTCTCAGGCTAAAACCAGATTAAGATGGCACCCAAAGACATGGAGAAAACTACTTTTGTAACCATGTGGGGGACATTTTGCTATAATGTCAAGCCTTCGGACTTAAAAATACTAGGGCAACCTATCAGCGGGCCATGGTAGCCCTATTCCATGACACGATACACAAATAAATTGAGGTCTATGTTGATGACATGATTGCCAAGTCAACAAAAAAGGATGATCATGTCATAAACCTTTAAAAAATTTTTGAACGGCTACGAAAATTTCAACTCAAATTGAATCCTGCCAAGTGTACCTTTAGAGTCACTTCAGGTAAGCTTGTAGGCTTTATAGTCAATAAAAAAAGGATTGAAGTTGACCCAAACAAAGTCAAAGCCATTCAGGATATGCCACCACCTCAAACCCAAAAAGAAGTGAGAAGCTTTCTAGGGAGACTAAACTACATGAATAGATTCATATCCCAATTCACTGACAAATGCAACCCTATCTTTCATCTTCTTCACAAACAAAATCCAGAAGAGTGAAATGAGGCATGTCAAGAAGCTTTTGATAAAGTCAAACATTATCTATCAAGTCCGCCAGTGTTGATACTGCCGATGCTTGGTCGACCCTTAATCCTTTACTTGGCAATCTTTGACAAGTCTATGGGTTATGTATTAAGACAGCATGATGAGTTAGGAAAAAAGGAAAAAGCAATCTACTACTTAAGCAAAAAGTTCATGAAATGAGAGTGCAATTACTACGCAGTCAAGAAATTATGCTTTGCTTTAGTGAGGACAACCAGAAAACTCAGGTAGTACATGCTGTATCACACCACATGGTTGATTGTAAGGCTTGATCCTATAAAGTATCCATGCGAAGCCCCTGCACTATCAGGTAGGCTAGCTAGATGGCAAGTCCTGCTTTTTGAATACGACATTGCCTATGTCAGTCAAAAGGCTATCAAGGGCGGTGCGATAGCTTACTTTTTGGCAAGTCGAGTGGCAGATGACTATCAACCCTTAAATTTTAACTTCCCAGATGAAGATCTAATGTTCATTTCTAAAGATGAAGACATCTTTAACCAAGATCAATCTTAGAAGATGTATTTTGATGGAGCGTCAAACACTCTAGGACACGAAATTGAGGCAATATTGATGTCACCTAACGGAAGTCATTATCCATTCAGAGCAAGGCTAAATTTCGACTGCATGAATAATAGCACAAAATATAAAGCATGTGTCATAGGGCTTTAAGCAGCCATTGAGAGGAATATTAAGATATTACAAGTGTTTGGTGATTCAGCCCTAGTCATCTACCAATTAAAAGGAGAGTGTCAAACTCGTGATGCCAAGCTGATACAGTATGGGAAGCTGATAGCAGAGCTTAAGAAAAATTTGATGATATTAGTTTTTGACATTTACCTTGAGATGGAACCAAATGGTTGATGCTTTGGCTACATTATCATCCATGTTTAAAGTCAACTAGGAGTCAGACATTGCTCCCATCCAGATGAGCATCTACACAACTTCAGTTCATTATCATAGTGTCAAAAGAGAGAAGGGTGGCCTACTATGGTACTATGACATCTTTCATTACATCAAGGATCAGCAATATCCCAAACATGCAACGAAGACTGATAAAAGAACTATCATAAAGCTAGCTATGGGATTTGTTCTCGATGGAAAAATCCTATACAAAAGGAGTCACGATCAAGTATTGCTCAGATGCATTGACACTTTTAAAGCCAAAAAGATCCTAGAAGAAGTTCATAAAGGTATTTATGGCACACAAGCTAATGGATATCGAATGGCCAAGCAAATCATAAGAGCGGGTATTACTGGTTGACCCTCGAAAAAAACTGCATTAATTATGCCCGAAAATGCCATAAGTGTCAAATTTATGCTAACAAGATCCATGTCCCTCCGGTGCCATTTCAAATCATGATGGCCCCATGGCCTTTCTCTATGTGGGGCATGGATGTGATTGGGCCAATCACCTCTAAAGCTTCCAATAGGCATCGTTTTATCTTGGTAGTAATCAACTATTTCACTAAATGGGTGGAGGCTACCTCATATGCTCATGTCACTAGATCGACCGTTTGTAAGTTTGTCAAGCGAGACATCATCTGTAGATATGGCCTTCTAAACCAAATCATCACAGACAACACAAGCAACTTAAACAATAAAATAAAGCAAGTGGTTTACTCATAGTTCAAGATCTAGCATCATAATTCTGTCCCTTATCGCCCAAAGATGAATGGGGTAGTTAAGGCAGCCAACAAAAATATTAAAAGAATAGTTGAAAAAAATGGTTGAGATTTATAAAGACTGGAATAACAAGCTATTCTTTGCACTTCATGCCTATCGGACCTTAATTCAGACTTTTACGGGTGCTACCCCTTTTTCTCTTATCTATGGGATGGAAGTTGTATTGTATCAAAGTCAAGATCCCTTCTCTTAGAGTCTTGATGGAAACCAAACTTAAAGAAACTGAATGGGTCAAGAACAGATACGACTAGCTCAACCCCATCAAGGAAAAATGCATGAAAGTAATCTACCATGGTCAAATGTATCAAAGATGCATGATCCATGCCCACGGTAAAAAAATGCGCCTACGACAATTTCACCAAGGTGAATTGGTATTAAAGAAGATCCTCTTAATTCACAAAGATGCACGGGGCAGGTGGACCCTTAATTAGGAAGGACCATATGTCGTGAAGCAATCCTTCTTTGATGGGGCCTTAATCTTGTCAGAAATGGACGGTAATGTCTTACCCAACCCAGTTAACTCAGATTCCATTAAGAAATATTACATGTAAAGGGTGAAAACCTGAAAATGCGTTCTTCAAAAAAAAGAAAAAACATAAACAAAACAAAAAAAAAGAAAAAATAAAGAAAAAAACATAAAAAAACAAAAAAACAAAAAAAAAGGAAAAAAACAAAAAGGGGTCTAGATGAAAATGCAAAAAGGGTATCTGGGCAACCAACCCAACTACAGCTAAAAACCCTCAAGGGTGACTTGAGAAGATCAATTTTGATAGGGCATGAACTAAGAGTACTTACAGGATAATGCAAAGCAATCCTAGAGATCTTTCGAAGATCAGCTCATGCTTGGCATAATCATTGTTCAAGAAAGGTTCTGAAAAGCACCTAAAGAACATCCATGTCATGATTGTCAATGGCATTTTTTGTCCAAAAGATCATCTTTCTCGCTGCCCTATCAATTGCTTGTCAAATAGTGTATTAAGTTATGTCTCTTTGTTGTCATGAATAAATATTGCCTTGTTTCTTTTAACCCCTATACAATTCTCATTGCACTTGTCATTTAGTTGATAATGTTTGATAATTAACTAAAATATGCATCAGGACATCTTGATATTACATCAAAAGGAAAAAAAAAGCACAGGGAATTCTGTTACACCCCGATCATCAAGATCATGCACTTTTCGTGTTCAAACACCTGTTTAGCATGACCATACACCAAACTATTTCTTGCTTTCATAGGCCACATCTCAAGAAAAACCATTTTAACCTAACTAAAAATTGACCCATGCATTCTATCAGAATCCTATCGAAACCATATACATCTAATAAGGCAAATAGTCTCTAAATTGTTGACAATGCCTTCCAATTGTCAGGAAAATGTTTGGGCCTCCCAAATCAGGAAATGAAATAATCAAATTCTCAGGAATAGATTTTTGGTCATATCCCTAGTGGATTTGGGATAACCTACAATCCTTAGTAGGATAAGGAAAATTTTGGTCCATGGTTGCAACAAAGATGAATTGCCATCCCTTTGAGAGTCTAAATGATGTACAAGGAGAACTATAGCTATCTCTCGTATTAGACTTCACATCATGCAATCATGATAGCATTTCATATCATGCACTCATATTACCATCATACATCATTTTTACAATATCATTTCTGGCTAAGTTTGCTGAACCTCGAAGGAATTCCTGGTAAGAACTCTAAGCTTCACAAACCTAGTGTCATTCAAGTAAGGTCCTTTTCTTCTCATTACCTTATGTCAAAACCCTTTTTATCAAGCAACTATCATCAAAAATGTTTGTCGAGAACATTTTTCAGAAGCTTTCTCAAGAATTTTGTCAAGAACTAGTGCCAAAACCCTTTTTAATAGGAAATTTTGTCATGAACTTTTATTAAGAAAAGCTTGTATAGAAGTTTTATCAAAAACTTTGTTAGCACCTTCTTTGAAGCCCATATGTTAGTGGCACCTCTTCAAAGCCCACATGTCAGTGGCACCCTTTTAAGCCCATATGTCAGTGGCACACCTTTAAGCCCATAAGTTAGTGGCACACCTTTCAAAGCCCATAAGTCAGTGGCACCCATTTAAGCCCATAAGTCAGTGGCACCCGTTAAAAGCCTACAAGTCAGTGGCACCCCTTCAAAGCCTACAAGCCAGTGGCATCTTCAAAAGCCCATAAGTCAGTGGCACCCTTTTAAAGCACACAAGTAAGTGGCACCTTTAAAAGCCCATAATTCAGTGGCACCCTTTTAAAGCTTATAAGTCAGCGGCACCCCTTAAAAGCCTATAAGTCAGTGGCACCCTTTTCAAGACCATAAGTCAGTGGTACCCCTTAAAAGCCCATAAGTTAGTGGCACCCCTTAAAAGCATATAAGTAAGTGGCACCTCTTCAAAGTTCATAAGTCAGTGGCACCCCTTAAAAGCCTATAAGTTAGTGGCACCTCTTCAAAGTTCATAAGTTAGTGGTACCCTTTTCGAGCCCACAAGTTAGTGGCACCCCTTAAAAGCCCATAAGTCAGTGGCACCCTTTAAAAGCCTATAAGTTAGAGGCACCTCTTCAAAGTTCACAAGTCAGTGGCACCCTTTTTAAGCCTATAAGTTAGTGGTACCTTTTTCAAGCCTACTAATTAGTGGCACCGCTTTTAAAGCCCATAAGTCAGTGGCACCCTTTTAAAGCCCATAAGTTAGTGACACCCTCTTTAAAGCCCACACAAGCTGGTGGCACCCAAGTCTATGTCAAAGCTAGCACGAGCTGGCAGCACCCAAGTTAAAGCCCACACGAGTTGGTGGCACCCAAGTTCAAGTCAAAGCTTGCACGAGCTGGCAGCACCCAAGTTAGAGCCCACACGAGTTGGTGGCACCCAAGTTCAAGTCAAAGCTCGCATAAGTTGGTGGCACCTGAGTCAAAGCCTACACAAGCTGGTAGATCCAAGTTTAAGTCAAAGCCTGCACAAGCTGGTGGTAAAAAGTTTAAGTGAAAGCTCGCGCAAGCTGGTGGCACCCACAGTAGAAATCCACATTACTCTATACTTGCCTAAGGGGGCCAAACCTTAGAAAACCTAACACCCTACTATCCTAGAAGTGTTGGTCCACACTGAACAAAATAGTGTCTATTTATCTTTGCCCTGTTCTTGATTTTCAGCAATGATCAAAGAGAGGCAGCTGTAGACACCTTATTTTGTCTGGGCTAATTTGTAACAATTTGGAGCATGGATATAAGAGGGGGCGATGATCGTCGGGCAACACGAAAATTATTTTGAGGAGGTCAAGAAGGCTTAGGGATCATATCAAAGGTAAATGCAATGATATGGCATTAAATGATGTAGTTCCAAGTATCTGGGGGCATAATATATAAGAAAATTCATAATTTTACTTGAATGTATCGATACATAAGAACCATGTATTGATACAATGCTTTAATATGCCAAAAATGTGAAATGTCCCCATTTGTATCGATACATGAGCCTCTGTACTGATACATGACCTTATGTATTGATACTAGGCTATGCCAAGAACAAAACATGCATTCTGTAAAGAAATGTATCGATACATATCAATATGTCTCGATACAGTGGTTCATTATATCGATACAATGATCATTGTATCGATACCATCAAGGTTTTTAGACCAAATGTATCGATACATTATGCAATGTATCACTACATGCAAGCTATTTTCACGATCTAGGCATTTTTGACTCATCCATTATTGATCCAAAACTCAATTTTAACTCACAAGAAAGATCAAAACCCATATCAAATTATGAATTTGGACTTATGAATTAATCAAAACAATTTTTTTTGAAGTCTAAATTAAATCAACAAGAGTCAATATCATATGATCACCCTACTCCCTAGTTTGTTGGCCAATATCACCATCAGCCACCCTATTTGCTGGAAAATCATTTCAACATTTAAACTAGCCACCCTATGCCCATCACATTTGGTAGCAAGTTGCTCCCTACAGCCACCCTATAGCCACCATGGTAACATCACTTTGTCCCTATTGAGAATGGCCAAAAATACCTCCAATTTAGCTTCAAAACGCTAGTATAAATGGATAACTTCTATCTTAGCTGAAAAAGGTTAGATTCTAGCTTGTTTCAGCTTTCAAAAACATATTCACACATCAAAAAAACCAAACCTGTAGCTCTCACGCACCAGCCAGAAACAACCCCAAAAAACTCACTCTCAACCTTTACACATTCTAAAAATCACCCTCATCCATACCAGAACCAAAACCTAATTATTTCTATCTTTTTCTTGCTTATTTAGCATAAGGAAAAGAGGGAAATTCAAGCCATCTCTGTTGCTCCAACTATTTGGCCAAAGTTAAAGTTTTGTTGGTATAACTT
>JBBYHM010395602.1:0-13917 GCA_038381775.1 Adansonia rubrostipa | reverse complement strand
GTACAAGTTTGAATTTGGTTAAAGTATAACCTTGTTTTGCTTTTCTAACAATTATTTACATGTGTTAATTTTGATATGAACCCGAAAAACTCAATCAACTCATCATAATTGAAACTCAATTTGGTCAAAAAGTTAACAACCTAAAGCAAAAATGATAACACCCACAATGATGCAAATCTAACCCAAACTTGAAATAACCCAAATAATTAACCTAAAAGACCTAAACTTATATTAAATATATTTTAATTTTAAAACATTAATTTAATAAAATAATAGTTATAACATAAATTATTAATTTATTTTAATTTTACAACTTGTAATTATCATTTTTTTTAATATGATAAAGTATGAACTTTGCAAGCAATAGTTGTGGGGGAAAGTTTGAAAATGAGAAAGAAGCTTGATGTTATTGTATAAAGTATTAGGTATAAAGAATTAAAAATTTAATCAGTTAGCTCTAAATCAATCTCAATATCTTTATCTTAAATCAAACTGTTGGATTGGATAATTAGTAAGTTTGTTGTGTTTTTACAAGTTTGTTATACTATTACAATTATAACTTTTTTTAAAAATTAATATGGGTATGTATCTAATATGGTATATTCAATTTTTTTCTTTCTTTTTTTTTTATGCATGTGGAAGACAATACCCATAACAATGTTTGAATATGGGTATCTTAAAAAAATAAAGAATCTAAGTAATATAGCTTATTAGTTAGTTTTGAGGTAATGATTCTAATTTTATTTTCATTTACTTTTAAAATATAAATTTTAAACAAAAAAATTACTACTAGTATTAGTTTATAAAATGGGCCAAACAAGCATTGAGGGTTGAAAATAAAATTTTAATGGCAAAATGAAATATTATATTCTAAAAAAAAAAAATCAAGCTTAAATATCTAATACAAATGCAAATCTCGTCAAATAAAAAAATTATAAGCAGAATTTTTTGAAGCACCAATAAATACAGCATCATTGTAAACTCCTACAATCAAATTTAGAGGTTAGTATAATACATGAAGTACTTCAAATGAAATTGATTTATATTTCTTTATTTCAAAATTTTTAATATTTTGAATTAGAAGTAATCAAAAAATCATTAACACCAAAATTTCAAAAAAAAATCAAAAGATCGGCAACTAGAATCTTAAAATCATTTTAAATAGAAAATAAATAAAATTTTTCCGTGCCCAAGATAGAAGTTTTGTCTAAAAGAAAATGTTGAATGTTTTATGAAAACAAACTCTCGACATAACGAGGATCAGATTTTGCTATTATAAATTGCATTTGTGTTTGATGCACTACTTATATATTTATTAATACACAATTAGTGAATCATGGTATGACACTTCATTAATAAATAAATAAATAATTTTAAAAATCTTTAAAAAAAATATGTTAACTATATTTTTTAAAAGGTGACATAATAGAAAAGCATCGTTGTCTGAAAATTTTTATCCATTTTCATTATTTCAAATTTAATGTTATAAGTAACATTTGAGAATTTTTAACGTTTCTTATCAAACTAACTATTTCACGCTGCTGATTATATAAATCATTTCATATAATAAAAATATGGAAGAAGAAAAATGTTCTTCCTATAAACTTAATAATGTTTGTTGTTCCAATTGGACGTGTTTTCTTTGGCTCAGTTCCATCGCTGATGGCCCAAACTTAAAGGCTTTAATAACCAAAAAGTCCAAAACCCATTACTAGTTGAACAAAATCCACCCATCAAAAGAAAATGCTATGGGAAACAAGGAAAGTGAAGGGAACTAATTAAGATGAAATGAGAAACTCAAAGGATGGAGGGATGGAAAGCAATTGCCAAACAATGAAGTAGTCTGCTTTGGGGCTTGTGCCTTTTTTTACATTTAAAATCAATGTTCAAGCTGAAACTAAGAAAGGTTTGCTGAACTTTTTATAGCCCAATGATAATTAAGTGAATTAGGATAATTACTTTTTAATAATTATTGAAGTGATATTATTTAATAAATTTTAATCAAGATTAATTACTCTAGTGATAAGAGTTAAATTTTGTTTCAATAACTAATAGGATAGAGAAATCTGAATGTTTAGATGAAATTATAATTAATAATCTAGTATAGGTCCTTAATTTAATTTATGAAATTGCTAGTAAACAATCAAAAAGTAACTAGCAGTGAAGAAAGAAAGACATATACTAAGTGTTCATTCATGTGCTTGAGCAAAGTAACATTTCTCAATTAATAATAGCTAAAGGTATATTCCATAAATTAAATCTTACGAAGCTATGACGAGAAAGAGCAAAAATGAAAAAAGAAGAAACAAAGAGAAAAACTAAGGCCAAAAAGTTGCTCTAAAAGGAAAATTTGGAAGGAAATTAGAGATAGAGAAATGGGTAAGATTTGCTCGAGTTCCTTTTCAAGTCAGATCAAATACCATCGGATTCCAATCTCTGACTATCCAATATCAAAGACATTGTTTCACCTCACCAAGGCTCGATTAACTCTTTTCAACTATTCTTATGGTGTTCATTATAAAAAATTAGAAATCTAACATTTTAAAATGTAATTTTAACTTATTAATGTAGACCAATTAAAATTTAATTAATTTGATTAACTAATTGAATTAACAAAAATAATTTTGATTTAGTTAATTTACATCTCTTCTAGTTTAGTTCGGTTAACAATTAAAAATAAAAAAATTGAATAATTTGATTGATTAAAAAATAAAATATTAATTAATTTGATTAATTAAATTTTAATTAATTGGTCAACTGAACTAGCCAATTGAACATCCTTAGCTATTCTCTTTTTAACTCTACAGTTCCCACAATTACTTGCTATCATTAAGATTATAGTAAAATTCTAGTTTTTATGAACACTACCAATAGATAGAGTTTTTAAACTCAATAAGTACATTTATGTAATTTATAAAAATTCAATAAATTATAAATAAAAAATCATAAAATTAAAATTGTCAATTACTTAGCATAGGTAAGGAGAGATCTACTTAAATTAGTATAAAACTAAATTAGTTTTACATACTTTAATAATTAATTAAATGATTAATATTTTAACAAATTAGCCATTGAATTTAGCAATATATTTGTACTTGACGTGATTGTAAACTTTTGAACCAATCTGATATCTTTATTATATCGATCGAGATTATATTTTCTTAATACTAGTTTTTAATGTCACATGTGTTACATATGACTTTACGCTTTCAATCTTTTAATTTATATTAAATAATGTATTTTTTCTTCACGTGAATAGTAAATTAATTGATTGTATTTTAAATAATAACTCGATTCCAAAAACCTTTGTGATGAATTCTTTTTTAAATCTATTGAATTTACGGTATGTAAAAATCTATTCAAATCAAAATAAATATAATAATAATAAAAAGAAATAGAACAACTTACCAAAAAAGCTAGAAACTTTTGTTGTAAGAGAAACTTTTTTAAAGCTATTGAGTTTGCAATGTTCTAAAATATACCTAAGAATGACATACAATAAAAAATGTTTATAATAGTAACTGAAAAAACCAAAACCATTCTAAGAAAAATATACGAAGCAAAAACAATGGTTAACAAAAAATTACTCAACCTTTGATGTTTTGTGAAAATAACAGTTATTTTTATAGTGAGAAGTCTTAGTTTTAATTGATATATAGCTACATTACTCTAAGACTATAAGTATTAACCTAAGATTTATATAAATTAACCAATGATTAAATTTAAATAAATGAAATTATCATTATGTTATTTTGATTTAATGTTTGGATAAAAGTTTTAAAAAAATAAAATTTTATAATATATAATGTAATAAAATATTATTCCAATTATTATTAAGTAGTATAATAAATAATAATGGATTATTATTTAATAAAAGTGTTTTAATCAAAGTAAACTTCTTACTTATAGATTAGATCAATATTATTAATAATAAAAATATTTATAATGATAATTTAGAAATATAGTAGAACAATAGTGACTATTTTTTCCGGTTCAAAAGATTTTTCATTTGTGCTTTGTATATATTGCAGATATATTTAACGGTTAAAAGTTTTTTTTATATCGGACTAATAGTTAAATAATTTTAATTTACTCAAAACTCAAAATGCATGATCTTCTTTAATGAAACATGAAATACAACAGTTAAATTAAATAAATATTAATCGTCCAAAAAATTATGAAAGTATGTAAAACTAATATAGTTTTAAACTAATGTAGGTGAATTCATGCTTACATAAATTATGCTATGAAGCTTAAAAACTTTTAAAAAGCAAAAAGATGATAAATTTTCTGAAAATACTACTATGTGATCTTTCGGTTGGTTGATAGGTTGCAACCAATGTTAACAATACCATGCCAATATTGACTATACCAATCAATATGTAGTTTTTCTCAAGTAAAATAGTATAGTTAAGTTTTTGCATCATTTCAAATTTTGTACCAAATATATTAGTTTGTACTAACCCATACAAATTTATTTTGATCTGCAGCAGTCTAGATCACTCCATATAGGTTTGAACATGATTCTGCTTTCTATTGTTTTAATATTTTCACTTCTTTTAATTAATTCTTAATACTCTCATGATCATTTTTATTTTTTTTTCATAATTTCATCCAAAAATAATTGGGTTTTCCAATTTTTTTATATTTTTTTATTTTATAGTAAGTTCGAAAAATTGGACATATAATATTTATAATATATAAAAATTATATTTACATTTAAAAGTATAAATTCATGTAATGTCAGTGGAAGTATGTTTTTATGGGTATATATGTTTTATAAAAAAAATTAAATGAGATCAGTAAATATGAAATGGTACATCATAACATATCAATACTGATACATATCAATCTTATAAAAAAATCAGTGCACTTACTAATTACTTTGATCGCAACCATGGGACATGGATCATAAACTCATGCTTAAACTTGATAATTTATATATCCGTGTCATATTCGTTTTATATTTTTAATTGTATTATGTTTATATTGTAATTTAAATTTTTTATATCGTATTTAATATTGCCAAATACTTGTGCTATAATCACATTATTTTTTGGTTTAAAAAGGAATCCCTTTTAAGTAATTGATTTAAAAGTTACCATTTTGTGAGGAATTAAGGATGTCCCAGTTTTGTATTTAATTGGCCTAATATAGTTTCGGTTGCCTTTTCTTTTATTTTTCCTTTTAAGAATTCACCTTTATTTAAAAAAAAATTAAAATATTATTATTTTATCTTTTTACATTAAAAATAAACTTACATTTGTTAAAAGGAAATAATTTTTTTACAAAAAATTACATTTAGTTTTCTCAAACAAAATTTACATTTAATTAACTTTTAATGACACCAATAAAAATAGTTAATACTAGGTATCATACCCATTTGTAATGCATCCTATATTTTAAATCACATTATTATTATCAATAATGAAATCATATTACGAAGATTAGTTAAATAAAATTTATATCACTAAAAATAAATTTAAGTGATATCAATGAGAAGGTATTAGATTCATATTAAACTTTTTTCCAATATAACTACTTGAGTTATATGTAAAATCCTATTATCGCTTGCTATTATTATTAATAAATTAATTTTAATAATTAAATACTACCATCAGTGCCGGCACCGTGATTCCTGTGAAAGAAGTGCACATAACTTAAGAGCATTTCTCGATGGGGAAAGTCCTTCCGATCGGGACTCTTCTTTTCCTTTTTTTTTCAATGTGACGGTAGCGAAAAAGTATTGATTTTCAGCTCTTGACCCTGAAAGAAGATCGTCGGACAAATCACTTATCCAACTAGTCTTGGGTGGCCACCATGAAGTGGCCAACAATTGGAGTCACCACCAATCATTTAGGCTAGGTATGATCAGATGCCGATTGAAATCAATATTTCGAGTTACAAAACTCGAGATATTGGTTTCATGGTCTATGTGGTCCAAAGATTCGATGGTTGAGCTCGGGAGTTGGTTATGCACAAGGAGGCACAAACCTCCTCGCAATGCGCAAAATCGTACCTTTCTAGCCATGTCCTAACTTGGTTTTAATTTTCTTGCTTTTGACTTGTTATTTAATATAATCCCCTTTTTAATGCATGAATTTTGTACAAAATAGTTAACTTGGGTTTTAAAGAAAATTTAAATATATATGCACCTCGAAGCATTGAGGAACATAGAGATCATGATTAAAATGGCCTTCGAGTTTATTATTTTTAAAAAAATTGATACTTCGTGTCAAGCATTGGAGAGATATCAACATGAAACATTGCCTTTACGATTATTTTAAATGGTTTTGAAGATATGAACACAAGATGAACAACACAAGGGAAAACGTGTTAGTAAGATAAAAAAAGTAATATTGCATAAAAATAAATCACATAAAAAAGGGAAGAGGGGAATGGATGATCAAAACATATCTCGTTATTGTTATCGATTATCTTGAAATAATGGGGTTGAAAATTTTAGAGATGCATTGGGATCCATAGACTAATTGAAGCATAAAAATCGAGTTTGAACATTGAAAATTTTGAAGGAAATTTAGGGACAAAAAATTTGATTTTTTTGACAATTTTGAGAAAAATGAGATTGACAAATTTCAATTGATAAATTTTGATTATTTTTGACAATTTTTGAAAAAGAACAGGGTTGGAGTATCCTTAATGGAAACTTAAATAATTTTATAGAAACGAGCTAGCAAGATTTATCTTGACAAAGGTTTGGTGATTTCTTGACAAAATGACAATTTCTTGACAAATTATTAAGAAAATTGGTGATTTTTGATTAAAAAGAATTGATAAAAATAAGGATGATAAAGCTTAAAAATTTTTTGTGCCTTGATCTAAACCTATAAGAGTCAATGCATGTTTCTTTCGACTAGATGGATTGATTGGGATCACATGGAAGCATTCGAATGCCTCAGAGTGGGAGCTTGGAGGAATCAACTAATCTTGAGCAATGCTAAAGATAGTGGGTAGCATTGAGCTATCCTCATTTTCAATTTTATTCTAGACAAATCCAAATGTTCTAAGGGTTGTGTATGGTACCATTGGACAGTTAACTCGATAAGAATCAATCTAAAATTATTACAAAAGTCCTAGAAAATTGCCCCCTAGATGGAAATCTTTTTCAAATTAGGGACTAGTTCGACGCTGGCAGCATATGCAAGGGAAATGGGGCAGCTGAATTTGAAAAATCATTTTGGACTCATATGGAATAGTTAAATGACAAAAGATACCTTTTTGAAAATCGAATTTCATGAAATTTTTATGAAAAATATTTAGAAAATCAAAAAAATTTATCTGGTAGGCCGAATCAGCCCAAACAGAATGTGAATTATTGATTCTAGGGGTTTCATATAGCAAAACTTCAAAAAACTGTAACTCCTTCATCCAGAATGATCCGAGGGCAAACAAGGCACCATTGGAAAAATGATTCGATACCCTTATAGGGAAAAATGTCAAAAAATTCATGAAAAATTTTTTATAGTTCAAAAAAAATTTTTCAAGTCATGAATACATTGCTGCCAGCATAAAATAGGAGGAATTTTTGGTTTTCTCAAACTTCTTCAGACTAAATTCAAGGCACAGGCATCCGAATGTCCATGGTAGAAAGCAATGAGTAACATGAGCTTCACGAGCTCATCTACACAATCCTGGAGTAGTTTAGGACGATGAAATAGCCCATTGACCATGTGACAAACACAAGGACTTTAGGCAAAGATCAAGGTATAAACAAGTTTGGACACACTAAAAAAAAGGAGACATTTTATTAAAAAAAAAGAATATCTAGCCTCCTTTAACCTTGAATCCTAACATAAATAGCTTAATATTACCCCAAGATAAAAGTGTTAATTTATGAACAATAATAGACCATGATTAATCCCATTATTTAAGTTAATCTTAATATAACTTGGGGTATGTTTTCAAAAATATATATACATAGATATATAAATATATATATTAGCACATCAAGCGAACATGATAAAAGAAAAAAATCAAATGCAAATATCATCAAGAGGCATTTAAATAAGCATTTCATAATGATAAAATATGGCATCAAGCCTAAAATGTCACCCACATCGCACCACTAGTTTTAAAAATTTGTTAACATTTTATGTTTGAAGGCAGGGTGAGGCTCAGTAGCTGGCTTTCTTTCCTATATGTGGGTGTAACCAAGGCCTTTAATCCTTGTATTTGTTTTCTTTTTTTTTTTCTTTTTTCTTCTTTTTCCTTTCTTTTTCCTTTCTTTCTTTCTTTTTTTTCTTCTTCCTCACCTCAAAACTAGAACATAAAAGAAAAAAATCCTAGAAACCAGTGATCGAACACTGCATCAACCATTGATGGCAGCTCATCAGTGGTAGTTGGCTCTTAAACTTCACCTCTAGACTCTTTTTGACCTCCTCTTTCCAAAATAGAGTCGGATTTTCTAGATCTTTTTGTATTTTTCTAAATCTATAAGAGAAGTTTGAATCTTTTACATCAAATCCAACCATTGTCCACCGTTGGATCATTCCTAAACTCAAGTATGTTCTTCTCTTCCATATGTGCTTCCTTTTTCACCATTAGGATTCTCAAAATAAGCATTGATACCTCTTTAAACAAAAAACCCCACTTTGAGTTTTTGATTTTCTTATATGTTTTTCTTGAAAGCTTGTATTATTTTGTTTGAAATTCTTGAGAAAAAATTTTTTTGCTCTCTTCTTTTTTTTAGCTTTTTCCTCTAGTATTATATAACCCTAAAAAAGCTCAAATGGTTGGTGCTTTGCAAACCAGATCTATGGCAAAAGTTGCCATGGCTAGTTTAGCAACCAGGCAGGGCATGGCAACCGCCGACCTTTTTTTTTTTTTTTTCCTTTTTTGTCTTTTCTTCTTTTTGTCTTTTTTTTTATTTAATTTCATGAAATAGCTTTGGCATTTGAACTAACCTATTTCATACCCAGGCCACTCATTTTTTTATTATTTTTGTTTTTTTTTCTTTTTTCTTTTTACTTGTTTTTATCATTTTATGACTTGGTCTTGGCCTGTGAGTCACAAGCGACCCATTTCACAAGGGTGGCCTAGGTTTGAAACCCAAGTCACTCTTTTTTTTTGCAACTTTTTCTTTTTTTTTTTTACTTGTTTTTATCATTTCATGATAGAAATTTTTGCTTGGTATGTGGGTCATAAGTGACCCATTCACAAAAGTGTCCTGGGTTAGAAACCCATGTCACTTTCTTTTTTTTTGTTTATTTTTCTTTTGTATTTTTCAAAATAAACCTAAATTAAAATGAATTAAGGCCAATTAAACCAGATCCTGGAAACATAAATTAAAAGTGGTTTGATTAATTGAATTATTTCGAATAATGAGTGTCCTAAAAATTGTCCAAACAAAATTTGGTGTCTACAATCATGATCAATAATCAAATCACATTATCAAGACTAATTAGATAATATTCTTATTACTTAAATTTATTCTCAATCTAACTTATTTAGTTATGTCTAAATGGCATTCATAAAGAATTTATTAATTTCAATAATTACAAATTTTATTTATTAAGTTTAAGTGAATGAATTTTACTATTATAAAAATGAAACTCATTTTATTAAAATTTTTCTCAATCTAACTACTTGAGTTACATGCATGTAAACATTATTAATGATGAATTAATTAATTTTAATTATTACAAATTTTATTTATTAAACTAAAATGCATGTTTATTCTTATTTCTGTGCATGTTATTATTAGAAAATTAATTTGAATATTTAAATCACTTTATCATGATGAATAATAAAATAATATTATGAACATTAATTAAATATATGTAACAGTTAGTTAATTCTCTCCACAAAATTCATATTATGAATATTCCATACTTTATTCAATGAAATAAGAATTTTCATCTTTATTTAGCAAAAAATGCATAGAATGGTAATTTCATTCTATATCTCATTTTGTTATTTTTTAATGATAACATTTTTTGTTATCAATTTATTAAAAAAAAAATCAAACATTAGAGAGTAAGAAATTTATATGAAAACATACTAAATTTCATGACTTCATGGTTCTACTACATATCAAAATCAAAGATAACTAATGTAGCCACATATGTATTCCCTTCAAGAATATAATCATATGCATACACTGAAAGCTACAATTAGATAATGTGTAATACTTATTTTGACAAAAAATCTATTTAAAACTTGAAAAAAAAATAATTCAATTTTCAAGAACATGGAAACACGTTTAAAGTTTTGCATTTTGTCTAATCCATCTTAAACAGTCTTCTTCCATTGCAATGTAAGCATCCACAACATATATATTAATAGAATAATTGACTTGCTAAGATAAGTATCTATGCTATACATCTTCGTTGTTAAATTTTGCAGGCATAATACTCTCTCATAGTCAAATTATCTTTTTTCGTCTTCTTTCTTCCCATGTTTTGATAGTGAGAAATATATTGCCCATCAGTTGCTACCATTCTCTTGTTAGAAGATATTTTATCCGCCATAAATTAGACTTTTCAAATAGTAGCTTTGGAGTGTATGTTTATGGAGAAAATGTTGATTATATATAATATTCAAAGAGAATTCTTTCATTATAAAGTAGTCATAATTCAAGGATGGGAGAGGGAAGACGAACACATTTAATTAAATAAATTAATTTGATTCATATATGGAGAGGAGGGATGAATATATTTAATAAATTAATTTGATTCATGTATGACAAAAAGGAGATGTATACATTTGATGTACAATATTAAAATATCATAATATAACAACACTAAAATCATAAGAGAAATTTTAGACTACTTAAAATATCATTCATGACATTTATTATAGCACTAGTCAATTTTACTATATATATAGATATGCAAATTCTTTCATGTTCTATATACTTAAATATGTCCTCAAAGATATGATTGAATTATCGTTTCAATATAATATATGCAGCAAAAATTTTCTTAGGAAAATTATATGTATTTGCTTGACTATTATTATGGCAAATGAAATTACTCATAACTTCTACTAACAAATCTTTTTTTTTTTAGTGGGAGGATTCTTAAATTCAATGTTTGGTTTGGTGAGAGAAATACCAAAATAGGATGGAATGATATATAGGAGAGAAATTACTAAAATTGAAAAAAAAAAATTCCTGACCTTAGTCCCAAATTGTAAGTATTTTATAAGCTAAAAAGAAAAGAAAATTTAAAACTTATTTTCTAATAAAAAATTATGCACCAATTGTTAAATTAAATGATGGAATATTGATTAATTTTTTTAAATGCAAAAACAATTTAGGACATTTTTTTATAAGTTAATTGCTCGACAAGGATTAATTAAGGATAAAATTAAATTATCAAAAGAAAAGTAATAAGTACAATATTTCCTCACACTTTTAGGTTGAAAATAAAGTTAAATGAATATAATGTTGGGAAAATACTTAAAGAAATTATTAATTAAAATGATAATAATTATTTTATAATTTACAAAATAAATAAGATGAATTTTTATCTGACAATTAATCAGCAAAACAAATTTTAATAAGAATACTTCTTTGATAGGTAAGAAATCAAACTTAATAGATGAATAAAGTATTTTTTTTATAATGGTAGCATTATTTGATGTTAAACTATAACTTGACTTTTTATATCTTTTTCTTGATTGAGTTGGCATCATATAACTCATGATACCGAACTCAGTCAGAAGCATTATCATTAGCGTAGATATAGATATTTAACAAATCTTATCTTTTCACTCGTCAACTATATAGTCAATTAAAAATGACTTACCCCCTTTTATAGTTGCTTAACATAAAATTTTGCAATTTTCTTTCATTGTTTTGGTCAAGATTGTACTTTGATTAAAGTATATCAATTCATTTATCATTTATTTTCAATTATTTGTTTTTCTTTTCAATCCATAATTATTTTTATTTTTTTATTTTGGTCAAAATCAGATTTTAAATCTCAAAACTGCATTTGGAGTTATATCTTTTAGTGTTTTGATCGATATTGAAATTTAGTTAAACTTTGCCAATTCTTTTTTATTATTTATTTTCAATTTTTTCTTTAGTGTTTCAATAAAAAATTATATTTTTATATAACCAACATATTTTGATATTTCATAAATTGAAAATAAGCAACAAAAAATTTAAATTCAAAATTATGAGAGAAATTAAGTATGCCACTCTTTACATCTTTCACGGGAATGGCAATGGCCAAGTAAGAGAATGACGCATGCTTTTTTGTTCCTTTTTGTGTTTAAGAAAGCTAAAAATCGTTTGGGTTTCCTTCTCTTTTATATTTTTTTTCCTTGTAATAATTTACTCATTTTTTTTGAATTTTTTGAAACAAAATTTTGTTATTTTATCCTTTTTTTTATTATTATAAATAATCTAATATTTTTTAAAAGAAAATAATTCTTTAAAAAAAATCACCTTAGCAAATTTACATTTACCTAACTTTTAACGACACCAATAAAAATATTCAGTATATGCAACTTCTCTTTTACATTTACATAGCTATTAATAATGCTCTTCTTTATGTCATCAATCAAGTGACATCAATTTAATTAATAAATTATCAAAAAATCTTAATTTAATTTTAATAAACATATAAAATAAAATATATAAATGTTATTTAATATAAAAAATTTAATATTTTTACAAAACTATAGTTATTCAAGTTTAATAACCACTCATCATCCAACTTTCTATTTTTTCTCAATATATATATATATATATATATATATATATTCTTTTTCACCCATGGTGTGAATGAATATAAATCTAGTTATATATAATTATTTAAAACATTGTACTCAAAACACTCTTTAGTAATTTTTTTAAAGCATATGCAAAGAAAATTAAGGACTTGTAATTTTAGGACATCCTCAAACTTTTACGTTGAAATTTTAAAATAAGGTTAAATGAATATAATGTTGAATAAATACAAAAATCAAGCTATGTTTGGAAACATAAATTTGAATTTTTGAATTTGAGTTTCATTTGTCATACAATTTGTGAGAATAAAATACATATATTATATATAAATTAGTTAAGATTCAAATTTAAAAATAAAAAAATATGAATCTCAAATTTACAAATTTTTACCTATCAAATATAAAAAATTTGTTTTCATCATTTTCATCACTTACAAAAATGGAAAAATTAAAAAAAAAAGGAGTTTAAAATTTTTAATTGTACAAAAAAACACCCAAGTTTGAGCCATTAGACATGCAAAAATGATTTTTTTTTTTAATTTCTTGAATGGACCCTAGATTATCTATGTCAACTATTGCAACCAATAATTATAAAATTAAATAGATTTTTGTTAGGCCATTTTTAGAATATTCATGTTTTATAGATTTTTTTTATAATTGTATGAAAAGTTTAATCGATTTTCATATAATATTTTAAAAGTAATATTATTTTTAAATATTTTATAACATTTTACAGAGGTTGATTCTTGCTTAAATATTTTAAAATGACCTAGCATTAGCAAAAATCTATTAAATTTTATAAGTATTGGTTACAATAGTTGGCATTAATAATCTAGGGCCCATTTAAGAAATCAACAAAAAAGAAAACCATTCTTACGTATCTAGTGCCTCAAACTCGGGTCTAGAAGTATTCATGGATCGAGTTGAGCAGGTTCGAGCCTGGTCTAGACATGATATAAATAGATTTTCTATTTGCTCAGGCTTGACCCAATCTAAAATATTAGCACATTCTCTTAACCAAGCCCAGCCCAAGTTACCTAATAAAAACCCAGGCCCAGCCTACTCAGTTCGTACGTGTGTGCTCATTTCTCTTCTATCAGATAATCTTCAGCTTTGCACACTATGTTCCTCTTATTGATCACAATATGTATTATGATTTGTTCATTCTTTATATATATATATATATATATATATATATATATATCCCATTCCCAT
>JBBYHM010395572.1:0-13919 GCA_038381775.1 Adansonia rubrostipa | reverse complement strand
AGGCCATGCCAAGACCAAAATGTGCATTCTGTAAAGAAATGTATCGATACATATCAGCATGTATCGATACAATGAAGCATTGAATTGATACAATGGTTCATAGTATCGATACAATGATCATTGTATCGATACACTTAAGATTTTTGGACCAAATGTATCGATACATTCTGCAATGTTTCGATACATGTAGGCTATTTTCCACGATCTGTGAATTTTTTATTCATCCACCATTGATCCAAAACTCAATTTTAACTCGTTTCTTTGTGTTAAAAAAGGATTAAAACATGTATCAGATTACCAATTTGGACTTTTGAATTAATCAAAACATTTTTGACATCTAAATTAGATAAAAAAGATTAATGTCACATGATCAGCCTACTCCTCCCTAGTTTGTTGACCAAGATCACCATTAGCCACCTTATTGCTAAAAAATCATTTCAGCATTTAAACCAGTTACCCTATGTCCATCACATTAGCAGCAAGTTGCTCCTTATAGCCACTCTATAGCCATCGAGCTGACATCACTTTGTCTCCCTTGAGAAATAACCAAAAACACCTTCAATTTGGCTTTAAAATGCTGGTATAAATAGACCACTTACATCTCAGCTGAGATTTTAGAGATTCTAGCTCATTTTTAGCTTCAGCTAAGATTTTAGAGATTCTAGCTCATTTTTAGCTTCCAAAACACATTCACACATAAAAAAAAAACCAAATCCCGTAGCTTTTCACTTAGCACCCAAAAATAGCCCAAAAACACTCACTCTCAACCACTACACATTTTGAAAATCACCTCATCCATACCACAAGCAAACCTCATTGTTTCTCTCTTTTTCTTGCTTATTAAAAATAAAAAAAAGAGGAAATTTCAAGCTATCTCTGCTGCTCAAATTATTTGGCCAAAAAATGAAATTTTGTTGGTATAACTTCTTACTTTATCACTTTTATTTTTTATTTTTCAGCATCTTCATCATTTTAGTGAGCTCTCCATGTTTCCATCACCTTTTTAGGATTCTCATGCATTATTGTGGCTTTTGGTTGTGGTACTTTAGGATTTGGATGCCTTAATGCCCCTTTGATGTGCGAAATGGCTCATTTCATCCTCATTATTTTGATAGCTTTTGCTTATGCATTTATGCCATCCATGCATCTTATTATGATTAATCCATGTATGAATCCTTAGCCTAACATATTTCAAGCATATTTATACATTAGCTTCCATCATGTCATGAATCGCTGTCATTTTCAGCATCCATAGCATTTTTTTGTCAAAGTGCATAATACTTTCTTTGTCTAGACCATTAGTAAAGTCAGCATCCCCATTCATGTTATGTGCTATCCCCTTGTATGTTTGTTGTCTTCTTCTTATCAAAGAGCATGTTTGATGGATGTAAAAAACAAAAAAATTGATTTTCAAAACCTCCCCAAGCTAAGCATGCTAACTTCAACTAATAAGGACTAGCATGAACTTAGCATTTTCCTTAAAGTTAACTAAAAAAATCTTAGGGGAGATGAAGTTTTCCAAATTTGTAATCCTCATTAAACGAGCTTAAAACTTTTGATTTTCCAACAAAAATGGCCTTGCACTTGTTCCCTAAATGTTCGTGCCTTATTTTTTAGTCAAAACCTTAAGTGGTATGATCAATAGGCTATTTCATCATCCCAAATTACTTTGGAGCTTTGCAAATGAGTTCACGGTGCTCATGCCATTCTTTCCCTTTAGTCATGGATGTTTGAATGTTGATGACTCGAGTTTGGACCTCTAAACATAGAGAAAATAAGAAATATCCTCTGCTTTACTTTGTCCCCCATTGATAGCATCACTATTACAAATTGAAAAATCACTTTAAAATCCTAAACAATTTTTTTATGAATTTTATAATTTTTTTTGAAAATGTGTCAAAATATCTTTAAAATGAGGTTATGTTCACCCCCGAATCAGTTTGGATGAAAGAGTTATGTTTTTTCAAACCTAGATGATCTAGAACCCCTAGAGTTAACAAAGTGAATTTTGGTTAGGCCCTTTAGGCCCATTAAACGATTTTTCCAAATCTGTCCAACATTTTTCCTAAAAAGTTCATGAAATTTCCTTTCTGGAGAGGTATTTTTGTAAATTTTTGATACCAAATGAGTCCGAAATGATTTTTTGAATTTTGACACACCCTTTTCTTGCATGCTCTGTCAGCAGCGTAATTGACCTAAATTTGAAATTTTATTCCCTGAAAAGTGATTTTTTGGGATATTAGGAATATTTTTAGATTGATCCTCGTCAAGTTACCTTTTTAATAGTATCTTGTCCATCCTCTAAAGCCTTTAAACCAATCCAGAATAAATTCAGAAAGTGAGATCACACGATGCTATCCTTGTTCTCGGTCATGGTCAAAATTAAGTTATTTTCTCGAATTTTGTCTCGAGAGTTTTGAATGTCTCCATATCACCCCGATCAGACTAAGAACATGCTTTAACCTCCCACAAGCTCATATCAAGGCATGAATATATTTTTACATCTTTACCATCCTCATTCACAACTTTTTTTGCCAAAAATCATCAAAATGCTCACTCATTTTCTAAATCACAAAGTTTTATCAACTTAAGTTTTTCAACTCGACTTTTTTAAAAAGTGTCAGATAAGTCACTTTTGGGGATAATCCAACCCTGACCTTTTAAGGGAATACTCTAACCCCGCTTTGCAAAATTATCAAGATTTAAAAATCTTCCATTATCAAAATTATTTTTCATACATGAGGATACTCCAACCCCGATCTTTCGAGGGTGCACTCCAACCATGCTTTTCAAAATTGTCAAAATTTAGAAATCTTCCTTTGTCCAAATTATTTGTCATCCACGACGATCCTCTAACCCTATCTTTTAACTATAATTAAGTTTTTTTTCCTTTCCGGGCTTCCATGAATGTGTTAAGAAAACCTCATTTAATCAAGGAACCTAGATGCATCTCAAAAATTATCAAGTCAATTATTCCTAGATAATCGATGCCAATTGCAAGATAAATTCCAATAGTCCATCCTTTCTCTTTATCATTATATTGAATGGTCCATTTTATGTTACTTCATTCATTACCATACTAATGTGATTTCTTTGTGATGATTATTTGCATGCATATTTTCAAAACATTTTAAGTAAAACTAAAGGTAATATTTCGTGTGGGTATCTCTCCAATGCCCAAAGTAGAATATTCTATTTTTCAAAGTAAAATCCAAAGGGCATTTTTATTGAAAATCTCTATATTCCCTATCTCTCCGAGGTGTGTATGAGATTAAATCTTTTCATCAAAATCTGGATTTGTGTTTTCATAAAATTCATGCATTAAAAGGGGGTTATATCGAAATAGTGACAAGTTAAGATCGAAAGAATCAAAATCAAGATAAGACATAACTAGTGAGGTACCGATTTCAGGCATCGCGAAGAGGTTCGTGCCTCATCATGCATAACCAACTCTCAAATCCAAATGGTGAATCTTCGTACTACGTAGACCACGGGATCGTTGTTGTAAGTTTTGTAACTCAAGACATAGGTTTTAGTAGGCATTCGATCATGCCTAACCTAAAATGATCGGTGGTGACTCCAAGCGTTGGCCACTTTGTAATGGTCATCTGAGACCAATAAGATTAGCGATTTGTCTTATGGTCCCCTTCACTATATCACAAGTTGAGAATCCTTACTTTCTCATTCTCATCACGTCACGAAGGAAAAGTTTTTGTAAAGAAGACATTTCTAAGTTAGAAAAATATTTTAAGTAATATGCACCCATAGATCTATGAGGATCTATCCCTAGGCACGTTGCGACAGATTGGTAACTCCACCGAGAATAGTATAAAGAGTTAGGCCAATAACTAGCAGTGTCTAGCTAGGTTCCTGATTCCTTCGATCTTCGATCATTATTTAATTATGACCTTTTTTCTTTTTGTCAACTAATCTTTTGTTGGGCATGATTGTCAGGATTATTTTATTTTCAAATAATCATCAGTTCAATGAAAATGGTAACATGAAAGTAAGCAAAAAGGTTTGATCGTTTCCCTATCACACAACACACATTTGCATGAGTATTAGAGTCCCACCAAACTCCATGGTGTGGTTATAACCTAATCATGCGAAGGAAGTGAGCTATCCACCTTTGTAAGTAACCCTCCGATAGGCATGGCAATAACTTCTCGGATGTAAATTACCTATGTCTCTCGCAAGTAACCCTCCACATTTGCATAGGGAAATACATCCACCGGATCAAACCTTTTCTGCTAAATCCATGATGGGCCTAGGATCGAGGTGCCTCTGTTATCCTTACCAGACAGAGGAGTAATTTGGACACCTATTTAGGTGTCAATCTAAACCTCATATAGTGAGCCTTACGAGCTAAACCATGTCAAACCATATTGGAATGCTACTAGAATACCCAAAGAATAGGGTCACTAAGGGAAACATTCCTAACCTTTACTCTTAATTACTATAATTATGTAGGTAACAATGACTATACAATTGTCACCTGTATATGCATTTTTATCATTTATCAAGGCATGCCATCATACCACCCGAACGATGGTTAATCTTTGTCTAAATAAGTGAAGGTGAGCAAAAACCATCGTTCGCAATGTCTTATGCTGTAAACCATTATGCTATCTGAGTCATGGCTTAATGTGCATCTGCACTAATGGTGATAAATAAATATTACTGCTGGTTGATTATTTTTTCATCAAAATAAGATATTGCATCACCTTATGAAGGGTAGATTGTATCCTAGCATGTTGAAATGCTGCCAGTTTCTCATCTCACCACCTTGGTTGAGACATGTTATGAATACTTTGTTCTTATATTCTTAAATTCTTTATTTCCTTACATTTGTCTCCTATATGTTCCATTAACTTATTTTCCCTTTGTTTGTGTTTTGGTGCATGCATCATCTCATCATAACTATCATGATTATCAGTATTTTGGAACAATTAGTTTGGTTCAGTGTTCAATAAGGGGCATCATTTATGGAGCAGGAGCTTATATCCACTATTAAGTCTTTTAAAAATGTCAAAACATGGTCAGAAGGTTGCTAATGTCAAGACGGGGACATTCTAAAGCCTGACTACATCTTAGAAATGCATAAAGAGGTCAATATGGTTTCTATTAGAATGATTGTCTAGAATTAAAGCATATTTGGGATAGTGGGGATAACAACAAGAAAGAAGCTTTCACTAAAAAGTACAAGGATATAGCTCTTTCAATTCGAGTTCAATTGGATGATGGCTTGTTGTGAGTAGTGACAGTTTTGGAATTCGGCCCAGCAATGTTTCACCTTCAATCAATAAGATTTAGTTCCTACCATTAATGAATACACAGCTCTGCTCAATATAGAAAAGACTAAGTTTGACCGGATCTACTGCAAAGCATTATCGCCTCTTCTGTTCAAGAAAAGGTTCAGGTAAATTCTTGTAGCCACAGAAGCATGGGTTGACAGTCATGTCAAAGTAAAATGAAGCAGCGAATGCATCTCTTGGGCCATCATGAAAGAGGCCATGGTTAATCTTTCTAACCGAAAGAAAGTTTAAGATGTCTACACTCTGGCAATCTATGGGCTCATCATATTCCCGAAGACTTTGGGTTATGTAGAGGTGGCAATCACAGATTTTTTTTCTTGCCTATGTTGTGACATCAACCCTTCTTCTGCCATCATCGCTGAAACCATTCACGCCCTCAGCTTTTGTAAAAGAATGGGAATAGGAAGGTTTATTGGGTGTGCCTCATTGCTCCAGATATGGCTCTTAGGTCATCTCTATGTTAAGGAAGAAAGAACCAAGCGAAATTTCTTTTTCAAGTTCAGTCCTCTTTCCTTAGTATTAGAGGAAGAATGTCATCAAGATAAGATAGAAAAGCATTGGGTCGAGGAATTATGAAATGTCAAGGGGGTAGAAATCACATGGAGAGCCCCAAGGGTGTTCACTCAGTCGATTGTATGCAGATATGGAGACACACTTGTGTATTGCTCTTGGGATTATGGGGAAATACCAGTTATGCTCCTTTATTTGTATTACATCAGTTCCAGTGCTAGCAATTCATCTCGTTCTTCGAAGACTTGGGATATTGGGATTTTGAATACAGAGAGCCCAATTATAAAGCAAAAGCCTAATTAGCTTTCCAAGCCTGGAAGACGGTCTATTGTATGGAAAGATACTAGAGAGGAAGCCCTACCATGCCTGGATATGAAGAATGGAGACTCCACCGTATCAACGATCCATTACCACCACCCAACTCTAGGATACTACAAATCCCAATGAGGAACCACCTTTTAAGATCGAGCTATTTAGAAGGGAGTTCGAGTGAGAAAAAGCATCCTTTGCCACAGAAATCTCTCAACTTAAGGAGGAAAAGGGCTAGTTAGAGATGGATATCTATCTTAGGAGCGGTGAAATGGATCGAGTCATTAAAGAAAGGGATCGCTTGAAAGATGACCTTAAAAGCCTAACCAAGGATTATATGACACCTGAAAAGCTAATAAGTCCCGATGCACCAGAACATTAGTCGAATGGGAAGCAAAAGTTGCCACTCTCAATCGTGAGCTGAATTAGCAAAAGGAGGAAGTCAGAACCAGCAAAGAAAAGTTTACGAGGGCACGTGCTCTTGCTTCCACCTACTAACGAAGAAATCAAAGACTCGAGGCCCATATACGAGATGCGAGAGCCACCGGGGTAAAAAATAAAGCCTTTACTCAGAGAATCCAAGAGTTAGAATAGTTTCTCTAGGTTTATCAAGGTCATATCAATGAACTAACAAGAACTTTTGAGTAACACGAATTAGAGTGGCAAGCGACAACAACCAAACACATTTGAGTTATCAAATGTAGCATCAACACTTCACTAAACAAGTTCAGATGGCTCAACAAGAGGCAGACGACATAATTGAAGTAGCTCGGTCCATAAGGCAAGACATCATACTTGTTAAAGATCACGAGCAACAACTTTTAGGTTTTCTTGATCATGTGATTACACAATGTAATCACGTTAGATACTTTCAGACGTAATCATGTCGTAAAAGAAAAACCCTTTTGTGACTCTATGAATGATGTTGTTGGAAGCTATTCCAAGAATCAATTGTCTCTAATGCATATGCACATTTAATTTCAACATTTTGCATTACACTTGCATCAATCATTCATTATCTTAACTCATCATTCAATAAATACATTTTTAAATAAAAGTCTAATGCGAAATTAGGCTATAAAAGTGTAAAGGATTTCAAGATCAATTAGGAAAGTAGAACCTTACATCATGCACCGTTACAACATATGACACCGCAAGCAAATCATGTAGAGTGATCATGAAGCTCGTATTGAGCGACTTGAGCTAATGGTTAAGGAATCACAAGACCAGATGCTTCATCAACAATACGAAATGCAAAATCAAATCATAAAACTTATGGAACTAATGATCGCCTCTATGAAAGAGAAATGGCAAGTCAACACTGCTGAAATAAGGAATCATCTTCCCAACACTAAAAGTCCCCCTGCCAATAATCCACAACCTGCCTAAGGGGAAACTAGACAAGAACAATGGCCTGCTCTTACACCTATCGCTCAGGCTTCTCCAGTCATCTACCTAAATCCTATTGCAGTAAGTTAATTCATTCTTGGTACTGAAGGGGTGAACGTAGGAGTCTTATCGACAGATCTGATAACCCTTAACCATAAAGAACTAAAGAAAACAAAAGGTTAAAAGTCCACCATGACTACAAAGAAGTGAACAAATTCCAACTACTAAAAAAACACCTCTAAGCTATCGAGGGGGTGACAAGTTCAGAGCTTTTGACATGGAATCGCTGTCTTTGGTGTCCAACCTTGTCATTTCCCAAAAGTTCAAAGTCTCAGAGTTTGAGAAGTTTAATGGAACCACCGACCCTTCTGTTCATTGCTTTAGCATAGCCTTACTGGGGCAGCAACTCAGTGGTATATCAAGCTAGACAATGTGAAAATCCAAACATGGGCCGACTTGGCTAAGGCTTTTCTAAATCAATATTAGCATGTGTCAGATTAGGCACTAAATCGACTTTCCTTGATGAATTTTGAGAAGAGATTCACTGAAAGTTTCAAGCAATATGCCCAAAGGTGGAGAAAAGAAGTAGCCCTAGTGTAACCTCCCCTTACAAAAAATGTGATGATAGTCATTTTCATTCATACCTTACGTGCTTCTTATTACGAAAAGCTCATAGGGAATGCCACCAAGAAATTCGCAAACTTAGTTCTATCTAGAGAAATAATCGATATTGCCATAAGAGTGGCAGAATGTCTGCCGAAAAAATAGATGGATCGAGTAAGAAGCCTATTGTCAGTAAGAAGGAATGAGAGGCAAATGCCATAAATTATACCAACTTGTCTCAACCAAGATAGCATCAAGCACCCCACACTCTCCCTCCCTTATAGTACCCCTGTAGCCAATTTATGCCATAACTTATAACCCATCATTTGTGATCCCATCAAACCCACCATAAAGCTATTCTCCGCATGTCCACCAAAATACCCATCGAACAACCAATAATGCACCTAGCAATCGAGGTTTGAATCAACAAAGGCAACACTTTGATCCCATCCCTATGACCTATAAGGAGCTCTACCAAACTTTGCTCCAAAATCACTTAGTGGCTCTGATCTATGTCCCAAAAAAGAAGTTGCCATACCTATAATGGTACAACCCTAATTCCCACTATGAATACCACGCTGGGTCTGCAAGGCATGACATTGAGAATTGCATATCCTTCAAGTGAAATGAGCAAAATCTAATTAACTCAAAAGTTTTACAGTTTGAATAAGCCAGGGACTAAATATTGTTGCCAATCCTTTACCAAACCACACAGAGCTAGCTGCAAACATGATCAACATTAAGAACAAATATGAAGTCAAGGCAAGCATAGAGGATGTAAGGATGCCAAAGCTCTTGGTCTGGCAGGCAGTGATTCAGGTCAGGTTGCTTAATGCAATAGAAAAATTGGAAGATAATCTCAACAACTTCTGTGACTTCCACACAGTTATAGGTCATACCTTAGAAACATGCAAGGAGTTTAGGTCCATGGTTCAAATAATGATGAATGAAGGCTAAATAGAATTCTATCAGGCAACCATACTTGTTGCTGAATCTATCAACATGATAGGGGATGAAACCACGTAGCCACCTTACGACAAAAACTGACCCCTTATTCTTTATGGCAAGTCAAGTCCTAAGGTTAGTTTTTCGCTACCTGCACCAAAGTCAGTTATGGAGGTACCTAAACCATTCTCTTATGAGAGCATAAAGCTATCTCATAGAAATATAAGAATCAAGTAGTGATGATTGGAGAACTAACCTTTTCAACTACTATAATGGAATTGTCAGGAGGTAGTCACCGAACACGTAATGGTAGATGTTATGCTTCCTCAGCTGAAGAAAAGTTGATGCATTTCCAAGCACCAGTACCACTCAAGTCCAAGCAAAGAATTTTGAGCCTAACAAAGTCAAGGAAGTAGTGAGTAAAAGAGAAGCCACTGAGTTTTTCCAGTTTATCAAGCACAGTGAATACTGCATTATGAACCAATTGAGCAAGCAACTCGCTAAGATTTCTGTGCTTCAACTCGTTAAGATTTTTGTGCTATTTGCTATCTCTGCTCCTTAATTTAGAGGTCCACTGAAACGCATTACTGATAGTGTTAAACGAAGCATATGTGCCACCAGATGTCTCCATGGACAAATTGGATCGACTAGTGAACAACATCACGGTCGATAATTATATCTCCTTCACTAATGATGAGATCCTACCCAAAAGTAGGGGTAGCTATAAAGCTTTGCATATCACTACCTATTGCAAGGGACGCATTTTGCCTAAAGTACTTATAGACAATGGGTCAGCCTTTAATGTCATGCCCATGACTCTATTAAGCAAACTCCTTGTTGATCAGATCAACATCAAGAGTAGCCACACCAGAGTTTGAGCTTTTGATAGAATATGTCATGGAGTAATTAGAAATATCACAATCTAGCTTCAGATAGGCCCATGTACATATGAAGTTGACTTTCAAGTTATGGATATTAATCCATCTTACAACTGTTTATTAGGAAGGCCATGGATACATTTCTTTAGGGCCGTCCCATCCTTTCTCCATCAGAAGCTCAAATTTATGATAGATGACAAAGAAGTCACCATCAAGGCTAAAGAAGAAATGATTGCCATTGCTTTCACTGAAGATATCTACATAAAGCCTAATGAAGATGCACCAGATTCATTATTCCAATCCCTCGAGTTTGTCAATGCAATATTTATGGAGGAAAGATTGCCAATAGTTAAACCCTACCTATTAAAGAGTACCCACTCGGGTTTAAAAATGACTGTAAGCAAAGGTTCACGTGCTAGAAAAAAGCTTGGCAAGAATCTACAAGGGATGGCCCAAGCTCTACATGTCACCACTCAAGTCAACAAAAGGGACTTAGGATTCAAGGCTAAGGTGCACTTAAGAAGATAACGAGAAAAGAGGATCCACAACCATGAGATGACATGATCGTTGGGTTAAGAATCAAAGCAAATAATGTTTTTATCTCTCCATGAGATATTTTGTTCAGGATGACAAATCCATTCAAGCCAACCAAAAAAGCAAAAGGCTAAGGATGTCTTAGTCATCTTAAGCAAAGCCTTCTACTACCTCGATCTCTAGGATATCGAGCCATAAAATTTGTGTCCTTCCACCAAGACCTGATTTTGATGACGGGGTCATGATGGAAGCCCTTGCACTTTTCCTGTCCCTTTTATGTAATGTCAAGAAATGAAAACCTACCTACCCTTGCCCAAAGGCAGGTAGGTGTCCTATGTAAGGGGTATTTTTATTTAAACATTATCGATGGAATGACTTTTGCATATATCATTCCATATTGCGTGCCTACATCACTTTTGATCTCTTTGTCTTAATTACTCTTTCGCTTTCATTCTTATCCGAATCCCTGGGTTATGTGTGTGCCGTTTGCAATATTTATTTCTTCGCCCTCTCAGGTGTCCTGACGACAATGACATGGATGTGTTTGATGGGTCTTTGAAGATCGATTTTGAGTAGTCAATTTATGCTAGTGAAGTTGATCCCAAAAAAGATCTAGAAAAAAGCTCCATACCACCAGACCTTTTACGATTAGTTGAGCAAGAGAAGAAGTAGACATGCCCCATGAAAACCTAATGAAAGTAATAAATTTAGGTACTTAAGGGCATCAAAAAGAGGTTAAAATCGAAACCTCAATAAAGCTAATAACTATGACCAAGCTGATAGAATTACTCCAAGAATATCAAGATGTATTCACTTAGTCATATCAAGACATGCCAAGATTGGACAATGATATAGTGGTCCACAAGTTTCCTATCAAGCCTGAATGCAAATCGATTCGGCAAAAGTTATGAAGGCTGAAGTTGAAAATGCTCTTCAAAATTAAATAAGAAGTCAAGAAGAAGTTTAATGCAGGGTTTATCAAAGTAGCCAAGTCTCCAAAATGCATTGCAAATAGTCCCAGTCCCAAAGAAAGACAGTAAAGTATGAATGTGTGTTGATTACTAGGATTTGAATCAAGCTAGTCCCAAGGATAACTTTCTGCTACCCTACATTGACACTTTGGTAGACAACATGGCCAAGAATTTTTTTTCCCTTTCATGGATAGATTCTCAGGCTACAATCAGGTCAAGGTGGTGCCCGAAGACATGTAAAAAATAAATTTTGTAACCTTGTGAGGGACGTTTTGCTAAATGTCATGCCCTTTGGACTCAAAAATGCTGGGGCAATATATCAACAGGCCATGGTAGCCCTGTTCCATGACATGATGCACAAAGAAATTAAAGTGTACATGGATGACATGATTGCTAAGTCAATGAGAGAGGGTAAGCATGCCACAGACCTTCAAAAGCTTTTTGAACGGCTATGAAAATTTTAACTCAAATTGAATCTTGCCAAATGTACCTTTGGAGCACTTCAGGCAAAGCTTCTAGGCTTTATAGTCAGCGAAAAAGGGATTAAAGTTAACCCAGACAAAGTTAAAGCCATTCAAGATATGCCACCACCTCAAACCCAAAAGGAAGTGAAAAGCTTTTTAGGGAGACTGAACTATATTGCTAGATTAATATCCCAGCTCATTGACAAATGCAATCCCATGTTTCGGCCCCTTCTCAAATAAAATCTGGAAGAGTGGAATGAGGCATGTCAAGAAGCCTTTACTATATTCTGTCAAACTAGCTAGTGTTGGTACCGCTGATGCCTAGTAGACCTTTAATCCTTTACTTGGCAGTCTTCAACAAGTCTATGGATTATGTATTAGGGCGGCATGATGAGTTAGGAAAGAAGGAACAAGCAATCTACTACTTAACCAAAAAGTTCACAGAATATGAGTGCAACTACTCCGCAATCGAGAAGTTATGTTATGTTTTAGTATGGACAACCAAGAGACTTAGGTAGTACATGCCATATCACACCACATTGTTGATTGTAAGGCTGAATCCTTATAGACACGTCATTTTGTCTGGACCAATTTTTGGTATCCTAGGAGTTAGGTAAAAGGTGACAAAATTAAAAAAATAAAAATAAAGCTAGAGGATAATCGCTAGACGACATGTCGTCCAACAATAAAGTTTTTTGGGAAGGCCTAAAATGCTTATGAATCGCTTAAAAAAAATTCAAAAATGAGGCATCAAAGGTTTAGGTTAGTATGCGAGCCATTTTTCATCTCTTTGTGACCAAGATAAGACAACTTGAGGACCTAAGGTATGTGCAGGCCATATGGGTGGTTAAACACTGTCATGAGGCATTCACGTTACCAAAATTTTGAATTTTCATGTGTAGTATTGATACATGAAGGTTTGGTATTGATACCTAAGGTGTGGAATCGATACCTAGCATGATTGTATCGATACAAGTCTTGGCAGTTGCTAAAGTTATGATTTTTGGAAAAATATATCGATACACAAGCATGAGTATCGATACAAGTCCATAGAGAATCGATAAAAGGCTCTAAAGTCTCGAGACTAGAACAATTTTTATTCTTACTATCGATACATACCTCCTTGTATCGATACTCAGGAAAAAAATTACCTTGTGTATCAATACAACATGCTTTGTATCGATACAGTAAGGCATTTTGCCTTGCTCTAACCATTTTGCAACCTTCGAAAATCTGATTCAAACATATTTTTAGCACCAAGAAACCATTATAAAGCATTACAAACCTTGGCTTTGGGCCAATGACTGGATTTAAACAAGTTTAGGGCCCAAGCAACCAATGCCAAATGTCACTTTCACAATAGATATGGTGTAGGCATATCAGCAGTTGGGAAGTTGTTGCAGCCTTTTTGATTACTTTATTAGCATGTCAGAACCAATAGCAATGGGTAGGCAGACTGAGCATGTTACCCGGATGTCTCTTTGGGCAGAGAAAAAAACCCAACAATGCCCTTGTTTTGTTTCCTAAAGCCATTGGCTGAGCATGAAGATAAAGAGAACCAACTACCTAAAAAAAAGAGGGGCTTTCAGCTATAAAAAAAACTCTCCAGCAATCCCAGAAAACTCTTCACCCATCCCCATAAATCCTCCAGCCATTCTCAGCCCCAAAAATATTTCCAAAAACACTAATTCATTGACTTCCATACTCTATTCCCATTGCTACCCTAAACCACCTCTAGAAAACCTTCAAGAACCTAACTTTTCACACATTTTGATCTTTAAAAAGCCTCACCATCAACCATACCACCAAAAAGCTATCATTTCTCTTCCTTTTCTTGTTAAATGATAGCAAAGAGAAGGAAAAAATTAAGCCAATAGCCACTACTTTGAGACAAAGAAAAGTTTAAGTTTTTTGCTATATCCTTTCTACCTTGATCTTTGTAGTTTCTATTTTGTCATTAACATCATCTTAGTAAACCCTTTTTATGCTTTTATGGCCACC
>JBBYHM010395561.1:0-13919 GCA_038381775.1 Adansonia rubrostipa | reverse complement strand
CATCCATTTCTGACAAGATTAGGGCCCCTCCAGAGAAGGCTTGCTTCATGACATACGGTATTTCCCAATTAGGGGTCTACTTACCCCGTGCATCTTTATGAATTAGGAGGATCTTCTTCAATACCAATTCACCTGGGTGAAATTGTCATGGGCACATCTTTTTGTCGTGGGCTTTGATCATATATCTTTGATACATTTGACCATGGTAGATGGCCTTCATATATTTTTCCTCAGTGAGGTTGAGCTAGTTATTTCTGTTCTTGACCCATTCAGCTTCTTCAAGTTTGGTTTCCATCAAAACTCTAAGAAAAAGGATCTTAACTTCGATAGGCAATACAGCTTCCATCCCATAAATGAGAGAAAATAGGGTACCACTGGTGGAAGTGTGAATTAAGGTTCGATAGGCATGAAGTGCAAAGAATAGCTTCCCATGCCAGTCTTTGTAAGCCTCGACCATTTTTTCAACTATTCTTTTAATGTTTTTCTTAGCTGCCTCGACTGCCTCATTCATCTTTAGGTGATAAAGGACCGAATAATGATGCTGGATCTTGAACTGTGAGCAGACTACTTTTATCATTTTATTGTTTAAATTGCTTGCGTTGTCTATGATGATTTGGTTTAGGAGGCCATGTCTACAGATGATGTCCCGCTTGACAAACTTACAGACAGTCAATCTACTAACATTATTGTACGAGGCAGCCTCCACCCATTTGGTGAAATAGTCAATCGCTACCAAGATAAACGATGTCCATTAGAAGCTTTAGGGGTGATTGGCCTGATCACGTCTATGCCCCACGTGGAGAAAAGCCATGGGGTCGTCATGACATGAAGTGGCATCAGAGGGACATGGATCTTGTCAGCATAGATTTGACACTTCTGGCATTTTCGGGCATAATTGATGCAGTCTCTCTTGAGGGTCAACCAATAATAACCTGCTCTCATGATTTGTTTGGCCATCCGATGTCCATTAGCATGTCTGCCACAAATCCCTTCATGAAGGTTTTTCCCCTTTATATGTAATATTTCTTGATGGAATCTGAGTTGACTGGGTTGGGCAAGACTTTGCCATCCATTTCTGACAAGATTAAGGCCCCTCCAGAGAAGGCTTACTTCATGACATATGGTCCTTCCTAATTATGGGTCCACTTGCCCCGTGCATCTTTGTAAATTAGGAGGATCTTCTTCAATACAAATTCACCTGGGTGAAATTGTCGTGGGCTCATCTTTTTGTCGTGGGCTTTGATCGTACGTTTTTTATACAATTGACCATGGCAGATGGCCTTCATGCATTTTTCCTTAATGAGCTTAAGCTGGACATATCTGTTCTTGACCCATTCAGCTTCTTCAAGTTTGGTTTCCATCAAAACTTTGAAAGAAGGGATCTTGACTTCGATAGGCAATATAGCTTCCATCCCATAGATGAAAGAAAATAGGGTACCACTGGTGGAAGTGCAAACTGAGGTTCGATAGGCATGAAGTGCAAAGAATAGCTTCTCATGCTAGTCTTTGTAAGTCTTAACCATTTTTTCAACTATTCTTTTAATGTTTTTGTTAGCTGCCTTGACTGCCCCATTCATCTTTGGGCGATAAGGGATCGAATAATGATACTGGATCTTAAACTCTGAGTAGACTGCTTACATCATTTTATTGTTTAAATTGCTTGCATTGTCTGTGATGATTTGGTTCGAGAGGCCATGTCTATAGATGATGTCCTGCTTGACAAATTTACAGATAGTCGATCTAGTGACATTAGCATACGAGGTAGCCTCTACCTATTTGGTGAAATAGTTGATCGCTACCAAGATAAAACGATGTCCATTAGAAGCTTTAGGGGTGATGGCCTAATCACGTCCATGCCCCACATGGAGAAAGGCCATGGGGCCGTCATGATGTGAAGTGGCATCGGAGGGACATGGATCTTGTCAGCATAGATTTGACACTTATGGCATTTTCAGGCATAATTGATGCAGCCTCTCTCGAGGGTCAACCAATAATAACCCACTCTCATGATTTGTTTGGCCATCCGATGTCTATTAGCATGTCTGCCACAAATCCTTTCATGAACTTCTTCTAGGATTTTTTTGGCTTCAAGAGTGTCAATGTATATGAGCAATACTTGATCGTGACTCCTTTTGTATAAGATTTTTCCATCGAGAATTAATCCCATAGGTAGTCTTCTGATAGTCCTTTTATTAGTCTCGGTTGCATTTTTGGGATATTATTGATCCTTGATGTAACGAAAGATGTCATAGTACCACGGTAGGCCATCCTTTTCTTTTTCGACACCATGATAATGAACCAAAGTTATGTAGATGCTTATCTGGATAGGTGCAATGTCTGACTCTTGGTTAGCTTTAAACATGGATGCCAAAGTTGCCAAAACATTAGCTATTTGGTTCTCTTCTCGAGGTAAGTGTTGAAAACTAATATCATCAAATTCTTTCTTGAGCTCAACTATCAGCTTCCTATATTGCATCAGCTTAGGATTGTGAGTTTGCCATTCCCCTTTCAATTGGTAGATGACTAGCACCGAATCACTAAACACCTATAATATCTTGAAATTCCTCTCAATGGTTGCTTGAAGCCTTTTGTTGCAAGCTTCATATTCTGCGATATTATTCGTGCAATCAAAATTTAGCCTTGCTATGAACGAATAATGACCCTGTCGGGTGACATCAATATTGCCACAATTCCATTACTAGAGCGTTTGATGCTCCATCAAAATACATCTTCCAGGATTGATCTTGGTTAAAGGTGTCTTCATTCTCAGAAATGCACATTAGATCCTCATCTGGGAAGTTAAAATTCAAGGGTTTATAGTCATCTGTCACTCGACTTGCCAAAAAGTCAACTATCGCACTACCCTCGATGGCCTTTTGATTAGCATAGGTAATGTCGTATTTAGAAAGCAAGACTTGCCATCTAGCTAGCCTTCCTAACAGTGCAAGGGCTTCGCATAGATACTTGATAGGATGAAGCCTTATAATCAATCGTGTGGTGTGATACAGCATGTACTACCTAAGTCTTTTGGTTGTCCATACTAAAGCACAGCATAACTTCTCGACTGCGGAGTAATCTCACTCGCATTCCATAAACTTTTTGCTTAAGTAGTAGATTGCTTGTTCCTTATTTCCTGACTCATCATGCTGCCCTAATACACAACCTATAAACTTGTCAAAAACTACCAAGTAAAGAATTAAATGTTGACCAGGCATCAATGGTACCAACACTGGCAGGCTTGACAGATAATGTTTGACTTTGTCAAAGCCTTCTTGACAAGCCTCATTCCACTCTCCTGGATTTTGTTTGTGAAGGAGTTGAAAGATGGGGTCGCATTTGTCAATGAGCTAGGATATGAACCTGGCAATGTAGTTTAGTCTCCCAAAAAGCTTTTTACTTCCTTCTAGGTTTGAGGTGGTGGCATATCCTAAATGGCTTTGACTTTGTTTGGGTCAACTTCAATCCCTTTTTCGCTAACTATAAAGCCTAAAAGCTTACCCGAAGTGACTCCGAATGTACATGTGGTAGGATTTAATTTGAGTTGAAATTTTTATAGCCGTTTAAAAAGTTTTTGAAGGTCTGTGATATGATCATCCTCTTTCATTGACTTGGCAATCATGTCATCAATGTATACCTCAATTTCTTTATGCATCAGGTCATGGAACACAGCTACAATGGCTCGCTGATATGTTGCCTCGGCATTTTTGAGTCTAAAGGGCATGACACTATAGGAGAATGTTCCCCACATGGTTATGAAAGTTGTTTTCTCTATGTCTTTAGGTGCCATCTTAATCTAGTTGTAGCCTGAAAATCCATCCATAAAGGAGAAAAGAGCATTCTTGGTCATGTTGTCTGCCAAAATGCTGATATAAGGTAACGAGAAGTTATCCTTGAGACTAGCTCGATTCAAATCTTGATAATAAACACACATTCATACTTTGCCATCTTTCTTTGGGACTAGGACTATATTAGCAACCCATTCTGGATATTTGGCTACTTTAATAAACCCTGCATCAAACTGCTTCTTGACTTCCTTTTTAATTTTGAGGAGCATTTCTGGCTTTCTCTTTAACTTTTGCCAGATTTGTTTGCATCCAGGCTTAATGGGAAGCTTATGGACCACTATATCAGTGCCTAGTCCTGGCATGTCTTGATATGACCAAGCGAATACATCTTGATATTCTTGGAGTAAGTCTATCAGCTTGGTCTTAGTTGTTGACTTTATTAAGGTTTTGATTTTAACCGTTTTTCGATCTTCTTGAGTACCCAGATTTATTACTTCTGCTGGGTCTTTATGGGGCATGATCTGCTTCTCTTCTTGCTCAACTAATCGTAAGAGGTCTAATGGTATGGAGCTTTCTTCGAAATCTTCTTTAGGAATGACTTCACTAGTGCAAATTAACTGTTCAAAATCGATCTTCAAAGACCCATCAGACACATCCATTTCACTATAGTCAGGACACCTGAAAGGGCAAAGAAATAAACATTTTAAAAGGCACACATATAACTAAGGGATTTGGATAAAAATGAAGGTAAAAGAGTAATGGAGACAAAAAGGTTAAAAGGTAATACACAATATGGAGTGATATATGCAAAAGTCATTTAATTGATAATGTTTGATAAAAAATGCCCCTTACATAGGACATCTATCTGTCTTTGGGCGAAGGCAGGTAGGTTGCCATTTCTTGATGTTACATGAAAGGGACAGGAAAAGTGCAAGGCTTCCGTCATAACCCTATTATCAAAATCAAGTCTTAGTGGATGGACATAACTTTTATGGCTTGGTATCTTAGAGATAGAGGTTGTTAAGTGCTCTGTTTATGATGACCAAGACATCTTTAGCCTTTTGCTCTTTCGATTGGCATGGATTAATTCATCCTCCTGAATGAAATATCTCTTGGAAAAATGGAAACATTGTCGGCTTTGACTCTTCTTCTCAACCTAATGGTCGTGTCATCTCCTGGTTACAAGTCCTCTTTTCTTGGTGCTTTCCTGAGTGCGTATTGGCCTTAAACCCTAAACCTTTTTTGTTGGCTTGAGTGGTGACTGTAAGGCTCGGGCCATCCCTTGCAAATTCTTGCCAAGCCCTTTTCTGGCATAAGAACCTTTGCTAATAGTAATTTTTAAACCTGAGTGGGTATTCTTTGATTGGTGAGGTTTAACTATTGGCAATCCTTCTCCCATAAATGTCATATTGACTATCTCGAAGGATTGGAATGATGAATCCAGTGCATCTTCATTAGGCTTTATGTAGATATCCTTGGTTAAAGCAGTGGCAATCATTTCTTCTTCAACTCCAATGGTGACTACTTTGTCATCTATCATAAATTTAAGCTTTTGATAGAGAGAGGATGGGATGGCTTTAGTGGAATGTATCCATGGCCTTCCTAATAGGCAGTTATGAGAAAGACTAATATCCATAACTTGGAAGTCGACTTCATACATACATGGGCCTATCTAAAGCTGGATTGTGATATTTTCAATTACTTCGTGACACGTTCCATCAAAAGCTTAAACTATGGTGTAGCTACTTTTGATGTTAGACTGATTGATAGGGAGTTTGCTTAATGTAGTTATAGGCATGACATTAAGGGATGACCCATTGTCTATAAGTACTTTGGGCAAAATGCATCCCTTACAATGCGTAGTGATATGCAAAGCTTTATAACTTCCCCTGCCTTTAGGTGGGATCTCATCATCAATGAAGTAGATATAATTATCAACCATGATGTTGTTCACTAGCTAATCCAACTTGTCTATGGGGACATCCGAAAGCACATGTGCTTCATTTAGCACTTTCAGTAATGCATTTTGATGAACCTCTGAATTAAGAAGTAAAGATAGCACAGAAATCTTGGTGGGTTGTTTGCTTAATTGATCCACAATGCAGTATTCACTATGCTTGATGAACTTGAAAAACTCCATATCTTCTCCTTCACTCACTGCTTCCTTGACTTTTTTAGGCTTAAAATTCTTTGCTTGGGTCTGAGCAGTACTAGTGCTTGGAGATGCATTAACCTTCTATTTTTCTTGAGCTGGGCGAGCATAACACCTACCGCTATGGGTAGGTGACTAACTGCTGATAGTTCCATTACAGCAGTTGAGGGAGTTAGTTCTCTGATCATCACTACGTGATTTTTGTATTTCCATGGGATAGCTTTGTTGCTCTTATACAGGAATAGTTTAGGTACTTTTACCACTAACTTTGGTGTAGGTGTCGAAGAACTAACCTCAGAACTTGGCTTACCATAAAGAATGAGGGGTTAATTTCTCCCATAAGGTGGCTTCGTGGTTTCATCTCCTATCATGTTGATAGACTCAGCAGCAGGTGTGATCTAATGATAGAATTCTATCTGGCCTTCATCATTCTTTAAACCATTGACCTAAACTCCCTACATGTTTGTAGGGTATGACCTACAACTATGTGGAAGTCACAAAAGTTGTTAGGATTGTCTTCCAATTTTTCTATTGTGCTGAGCAACCCAATGTGAATCAATGCTTGCCAGACTAAAAACATTGGCATCCTTAAATCCTCTATGCTTGCCCTTACTTCATGTTTGTTCTCAATGTCGATCATGTTTACAGCTGGCTCAGTGTGGTTTGGTAAAGGATTGGCAGTAATATTTGGTCCCTGGTTCATCCTAAACTGTAGGACTTTTCAGTTAATTAGATTTTGCATATTTTGTTTGCAAGATATATAGTTTTTAATGTCATGCCCTATTGCCCTAGCATGGTATTCATAGTGTGTGTTAGGGTTATACCATTATGGGTATGGTGGCTTTTTTTTTAGGACATAGATTTGGGCCACTAAATGATTTTGGAGCAAGGTCTGGTAGAGCTCTTTATAGGCCATAGGGATGGGATCAAAATGTTGTCTTTGTTGATTTGCACCTCGATTGCCAGGTGCATTATTGATGTTTGATTGGTATTTTGGTGGACTTATGGAGGGTAGCCTTGTAGTGGGTTAGATAGGATTACAAAAGATGGTTGTAGGTTATGACATTAATTGGCTAAGGGCGTATAGTGAGAAGATTAGAATACAATGTGCTTGGATAGTGAGGGTCGGGTGTTTAACATCATTTCAGCTGAGATAAACTAGCATAACTTATGGCATTGGCCTCTCATTCTTTCTTTTTACTAGCCATAGGTTTTTTGCTTAATCCAGACGTTTCCTTGGCTGACATTCTACCACTTTTAAAGGCTGCGTCAATCATTTCTTGAGAGAAGACTAGGGTAGTAAATTTGTTGGTAGCATTTCATACGAGCTTCTCGTAATAAGGAATGCGTAAGGTGTGCATGAAAATTACTATCATCTTTTTTTCTGTAAGGGGGCTAGACTAGGGCTACTTCCTCTCTCCACCTTTGGGCATATTACCTGAAGCTTTCAGTGGATCTTTTCTCAAAATTCATAAGGAAAGTTGATCCAGTGCCTAATCTGACACATGCTGGTATTGATTCAGAAGGGTCTTTGCCAGGTCAACCCATGATTGGATTTTCATATTGTCTAGCTCGATATACCACCGAGCTGCTGCCCTAATGAGGCTATGCTGGAAGCAATGCATGAGGAGCTTTTCATCTTTCTCGTACTCAGCCATCTTTCATAGGTACATTCAAACATGGACAGAAGGGTCAGTGGTTCCATTAAACTTCTCAAACTCTAAGACATTACATTAAGAGCTCCGAACTTATCACTTCCTTCGATAGCTTGGAGGCATTTTTCTAGTAGCTAGAATTTATTCACTTCTGCTGCATTCATGGTGGACTTTTAACCTTCTGTTTTCTTTGGTTCCTCATGGTCAAAGGTTATCAGATCTACTGATGAGACTTTCGTATTTAACCCTTAAGTACCGAGAATGAATTGACCTACCACAACGAGATTAAGATAGATGATCGACGGAGCCTGAATGGCAGGTGTAGGAGTGGGCCATTATTCTTGTCTAGTCTCCCCTTGGGTAGGTTCTGGATTATTGGCAGGGGGACTTTCAACATTAGGAGGATCATTCCTTGTTTCAGCAGTGCTGGCTTGCCTTTTTTCTTTAATAGAGGCGGTCATTAGTTCCATATGTTTTGCAATTTGATTTTGAATTTGGTATTGCTGACGAAGCATCTAGTCCTGTGATTCCTTAACCATTAGCTCAAGTCGCTCAATACGAGCTTCATTATCACTCTTCATGACTTGCTTACGGCATTGTGTGTTGTAGCGGTGCATGATGTAAGGTTTCGTATTCCTGACTGATCTCGAAATCCCTTGCACTTTTATGGCCCAATTCTCGTATTAGACTTTTTTAAAATATATTTATTGATGAGCATTTATGATGCAATGATGAGTTAAGATAATGAATGATTGATGCAAGTGCAATGAAAAATGGTAAAATTAAATGTGCATATGCATTGGAGACAATTGATTCTTGGAACAGCTTTGTCAATAACATCATTCATAGAGTCACAAAAAGGTTTTTTTACGACATAATTACATCTGAATGTATCTAACATGATTACATTGTGTAATCACATGATCAAGGAAACCCAAAAGTCAATGCTCATGATCTCCAATAGGTGTGATGTCTCACCTTATGGATCGAGCTACTTCAATCATGTCATCCGCCTCTCATTGAGCCATCTAAACTTGTTGAGTGAGGTGTTGATGTTGTTCTTGGTAGTTCAGATGTGTTTGCTCGATTATCGCTTGCTTATCTAGTTCGCGTTGCTCGAAAGCCCTTGTTAGTTCATTGATATGACCTTGATGATCTTAAAGAGACTATTCTAACTCCTAGATTCTATGAATAAGGGCTTCATTTTCAACTCTAGTGGCTCTCACATCTTGCATTTAGGCCTTGTGTCTTTGATTCTTTCGTTGGTAGGTGGAAGCAAGAGCATGTGCCCTCGTGAAATTTTCTTTGTTAGTTCTGACTTCCTCTTTTTGCTGATTCAACTTGTGATTGAGAGTGGCGACTTTCACTTCCCATTTGATTGATGTCTTGCCAATACGTCAGGACTTGTTAGCTTTTCTAAGTGTTACATAATCCTTGGTTAGGCTCTCGAGGTCATCTTTGAAGTGATCCCTTTCTTTAATGACTTAGTCCATTTCACCACTTCTAAGATAAATATCCATCTTTAGCTGGCCCTTTTCCTCTTGAAGTCAAGAGATTTCTATAGTGGCATACAAGTATAGTCTCCATATCTGTACAGAACTGATTGAGGGAACACCCATAAGGCTCTCCATATGATTTCTTCCTCCTTGGCATTTCATAATTCCTTGACCTAATGCTTTTCTATCTTATCTTGATGACATTCTTCCTCTAATGCCATCAAAAGAAGATTAATCTTGAAGAAGAAATTTTGCCTAACTATTCCTTTCCTAACACAAAGATGACATAGGAGCCATATCTGGAGCAATAGGGCCCACCTGATCAACCTTCCTATTCCTATCCTTTTACAAAAGCTGAAGGCACAGATGGTTTCGACAATGATGGTGGAAGCAGGGTTGATGTTGCAACATAGGCAAGAAAAAAAATCTGTGGCTGCCACCTCTATATAACCCAAAGTCTTTGGGAATATAATGAGCCTGTAGATTGCCAAAGCATAGACATCTTGAGCTTTCTTTTCATCAGAAAGATTCACGATTGCCTCTTTCAAGCTAGCCCAAGAGATGCATTCGCTACTCCCTTTTACTTTGACATGACTATCAACCCATGCTTCGTGACTCTAAGAATTTGCCTCAACCTTTTCTTGAACGGAGGAGGCGTTAGAGCCTTGCAGTAAATTAGGTTTAATTTGGCCCTTTCTATGTTGAGCAGGGCTGTGTACTCATCAATAGTAGGGATTAAATCTTGTTAGTTGAAGGTGAAACATCGGTAGACTAGATTCCAAAACTGTGCCATTGCTTGTAACAAGCTATCATCCAACTAAACTTGAAGTAAGAGAGCTATATCCCCATACTTTTAGTAAGGGCTTCTTTCATGTTGTTGTCCCAATTGTCCCAAATGTGCTTTAGTTCCCAACAATCATTCTGACAAAAGTCGATCTTGACCTCTTCATGCATTTTTGAGACATAATTAGGCTTTAGGATGTCCCCGTCTTGATGCTGGCGACCTTCTGAACATGTTCTAAAATGTTTAAAGGACTCAAAAGTGGAGATAAGTTGTTGCTCCATAATGATGCCCCTTGTTGAACACTGAACCACAACAATTGTCCCAAAATGATAATAGTCATGATGGTTATGATGAAATGATGCATGCACCAAAACACAAACAAATGAAAAATAAGTTAGCGGAACATATAGGAGACAAATGTAAGGAATTAGGAATGTTAGAACAAAAAATTCATAACATGTCTCAACCAAAGTGGTGAGACAAGAAATGGGTAGCATTTCAATATACCAGGATGCAATCTGCCCTTTATGAGGTGATGCAATATCTTATTTTGATGGAAAAAGAAACAACCAGTAGCAATATTCGTTCATCACCACTAGTATGGATGCGCATTAAGCCATAACTCAGATAGCATAATGGCTTATAGTATAAGATGTTGTGAACTATGGTTTTTATTCACCGTCATTTATTTATACAAAGGTTAGCCATTGTTCGGGCAGCACTGTGGCATGTCTTGATAAATGATAAAAATAAAGATGCGGGTCACAATTGTATACTTATTGTCACCCACATACTTATGGTAATTAAGAGTACGGGTTAGGAATGTTTCCCCGAGTGACCCTATTCTCCAGGTATTCTAGTAGTGTTTCGGTATGGTTTGACATGGTTTAGCTCATAGGGCTCACTATATGAGGTTTAAGTTGATGCCTACATAGGTATTCGAATTGCTCCTCTATCTGGTAAGGACAGTCGAGGGACCTCGATCCTAGACCCATCGCAGGTTTAGCAAAATGAGTTCGATCTGTTGGATGTCTTTCCTTGTGCAAATGTGAAGGGTTACTCACGAGAGACATAGGTAATTTACATCCAAGAAGTTATTGCCATGCCTATGTGAAGGGTTAATCATGAAGGCGGATTGCTCACTTCCTCCTAATGGTTGGATTGTAACCACGCCATGGAGTTTGGCGGGACACTAATGCACATGCAAGTGTGCAGTGTGTGACTGGGAAATGACCAAACCTTTTTGTTTACCTTGTATTACCATTTTTATTAAACTAATGATTATTCAAAAATAAGACAATCCTGACAATCATACCAAACAAAAGATTAGTTGACAAAATGAAGAAAAGGGTCATGGTTAAATAATGACTGAAGATCGAAAGAACTAAGAACCTAGCAAGACACGACTAGCTATTGGCCTAACTCTCTATAATGTCCCCAGTGGAGTCGCCAAGCTATCACAACGTATCCCAGGGGGTGGATCCTCGTGGATCTATGAGTGCATACGACTTAAAATATTTTCCTGACTTGGAAATATCCTCTTGACCAAGACTTTTCTTTGGTGATGTGATGAGAATGAGAATATATAGATTCTCGACTTGTGGTTTAGTGAAGGGGACCATAACATGAATCACTCATCTTATTGGTCTCAGATGACCATCATGAAATGGCCAATGCTTGGAGTCACCATCGATCATTTCAGGTTAGGCATGATCGGATGCTTATTGAAACCTATGTTTTGAGTTATGAAACTCAAAACATCGATCCCATGGTCTACGTAGTGCAAAGATTCACCGTTTGGGTCTGAGAGTTGGTTACGCGTAATAAGGTACAAACCTCTTTGCAACTCCCAAAATTAATACCTTACTAGCTATGTCTTGTCTTAGTTTTGATTCTTTCGATCTTAACTCATCATTATTTCAATATAACCCCTTTTAATGCATGAATCTTGTAGAAATAATCCATGTTTTTATGAAAAAAGATTTAATCTCATATACACCCCAGAGAGATAGGGAATATAGAGATTTTCTATAAAATTGACCTCTGGATTTTACTTTGAAAATAGAATGTTCCACTTTGGGTACTGGAAAGATACCCATGCGCTACATTACCTTTAGTTTTATTTGAATTGATAGGTAAGCGTGAATGCAAATAATCATCACAAAGAAATCATGTTAGTAAGATAATAAATGAAGTAACATAACATAGATCATTCAATGCAATGATAAAGAAAAGGAATGGACTGTTGGAATTTATCTCGTAATTGGTATCGATTCTTTGTGAATAACCGAATCAATAATTTGCGAGATGCATTTGGGTTTCTTGATTGAACAAGATTTGTTTGACATATTCATAGAAGTTCGAGAATAAGAAAAAAATTAATTGTAGTTGAAAATAGGGTTAGAGTATCCCTTCAGAAAGGTAGGGTTGGAGTATCTCCGTGGATAACAAATAATTTTGACAAAGGAGGTTTCTTTTAATCTTGACAATTTTAAAAAGGGGGTTGGAGTATCCCCTCAGAAGGTCGAGGTTGGAGTATCCCATGGATGACAAATCATTTTAACAAAAGAAGGTGTTTTTTTTATCTTGATAATTTTAAAAAAAGGGGTTGGAGTATCCCTTCGAAAAGGTAGGGTTGCAATGTTCCCAAAAGTGATACATTTGACACTCTTTAGAGAAGTCGAGTTGAAAAACTTAAGTTAGCAAAACCTTGTGATTTAGGGAATGTATAAGCCTTTGAACAACTTTTGGCAAAAGAAATTACTGTGAATGAGGATGGTAAAGATGTAAAATGTGTTTGTGCCTTGATACGAGCCTATGGGAGGTCAAAGCATATTCTTGAGTCTAATCGGGTTAACATAGAGACATTCGAATGTCTCGAGACAAAATTCGAGAAAACAACTCAATTTTGACCAAAACCAAAAATAAGGGACAGCATCATGCTATCTTACTTCCTGAATTTATTCTAAATTGGTTCCAAAGATTTAGAAGGTGCACAAGACACCGTTAGAAAGGTAACTCGATGAGGGTCATCCTAAATATATTCCCACTACCCCAAAAAGTCACTTTCTGGGGGGAATAAATTTTCAAGTTCGGATTAATAGTGCTGTTGCCAGAGCATATGAGGGATAAGGTGTGTAAAAATTTAAAAAATCACTTCGGACTCATTTGGTGTTAAAAAATTGCAAACAATACCTTTTTGAAAAGGGAATTTCATGAACCTTTTAGAAAAAATGTTTGAAAAATTTGGAAAAATCATTTAGTGGGCCTGAATGGCCCAACTAGAATACATGCTTGGATTTTAGAGGTTTAGAATAGTTTAGACTTGAAAAATCGTAACTCTCTCATCAGGCATGATCCAGGGGTGAATAAGACATAGTTTTAAAGATAATTCAACATGTTTTGATAGAAAAATATCAGAAAATTCATGAAAAATCGTTTAGGATTTTAAAGTGATTTTTCAATTTGCAATAGTTGTGCTGCCAGTAGGGGACAAAGCAAAGCAGGGGATATCTCTTATTTTTTATGTCTACAGGTCCAAACTCGAGTCATTGGCATTTGAACATCTATAACTGAAGCAAAAGAGTGGCATGAGCATTACAAGCTCATTTGCATAGCCCTAGAGTAGTTTGGGATGATGAAATAGCCCGTTGATCATACCACTCATGGATTTGACTAAAAAAGGCACCCCATTTTCATTTCAAAATCAGAATTTGAACTTGTTTAACCAAGATTCCAGATCTAAAAAACTTAATTTTCCCTAAAATATTTTGCTAGCTTTAAGGACAATCCTAAGTCCATGCTAATCCTTATTAATTGAGGTTAACATGCTTTGGCTTGGAGGGTTTCGAAAATAAGTTTTTATCAACCATCAAACATGCATTTTGACTACAAGCATACAAAAGGATGGCACATAACATGAATAGGGATGCTAATTTTACTAATGGCCTAGACAAAGAAAGTGTTATGAACTTTGACAAGAAAATGTTATGGATGCTGAAAATGACAATGATTCATGCAAGTTAATGTGTAAATGTGCTTGAAATG